>QJOA01000330.1:0-68805 GCA_004155915.1 Monosporascus sp. CRB-9-2
GTAGAATTAAGAGAGCAGAATACGGAAGTCTGCGAGCTAGCTAGCTATATATGGGGCTGCCAAGGTTGGAGTCCTTGGCGTACCAAAACACCTCACATAATCCCTAACAGGTGCCCCCCTGGACGAACAAAGGCAGCCGTCCCGGCTGCTACACCGCTATCCCATACAGAAACATATGGCAGCGCGGTCCAGCTTCCGGTTGCTACTCGGAATCTCCGTCATCGTTTTCATCCATGTCTCCATCGTCGAAGTCTTCATATTCGTCGTATTGGTCGTCCCAATCATTTGGGCTGTCCGTCCCAGAATCGTCGATAATCTGGTCGTCCGAATTTAGGTCGTCAGTATCGTCGAGGTCGTCGGTTTCGACGTTAAGCTCGTCGTCGTTATCAATATCGGAATCAATAACGTAAGTACGGCTAGGAATACGAGGTTGTTAATAAGGTTGCTGATAAAACTGTTGGAAGTCGTCGACTAAAAAAGGTCGACTGGAACCGTCGACTAAAAGCTGTCGTGGTTTATTGGCAATTGTTAACGAGGTTAAGGTTGTCGACTTGGCCGTAAAAGGTGTCGACGGTTGAGGCCGATAATGCGGTTATTGGCGAGCTTTTTTAAACAATTTGGATAAGACGGTAAGGAAACGGTCGTCGGTTAACGTTATGGTCGTCAAAGCTGGCAAATCTGGTGCTGGCTTCGACGGTGCCAATAGCGTTAGTGACGTAATCAAAGCTAGCAATTCTGGTGCTGGCTTTAATGGTACAATTAACGTTGACGACGTTAATAACGTTGGCGACGTTGTCAAAATTGCTAATTCTGGTACTAACTTTGACGTTAATGTCGGCGTACATACATCCGAATAGATATGGCAAAAAAGCTTGTTTTTCGACGGGAAGGCTTCCCCGCATTTGCGGCATTTGTTCCAACTGATATTTTTGCTGCCATCTCCCCCCTCGGCGACGAATTGCATCGACGACATTGCAATTCTCGACGAGAAAAGAAAAGGCGTGTTGCATATGGCAGGACCTTCAGATCCCCAGGGCCCGTGTCCCTGACGACGACTGGTTCGCCGACCCGGATAATGGGCACCACTTGTTAGGGATTAGAATATGATAATATGATGAAGATAAAGAACTAGAACTAGAATACAGAAATCGGCGAGCTGGCTAGCTATATATGGGCCCGCCAAGACTGGCTAGCCATATATGTGGAGCAGCCAAGCCAATAGAGCTTGGAACACCACATAATCCCTAATAGGTGCTCCCTTGGACGAACAAATGCAGCTGTTAGATATCAAGGGTCCTAGGATGGACAGGACGCCACGGAGATTACCTGTGGCGCAGGATGGGAACTATACCAGCCACATCCACTAGTATAAGCCCTGACCGACGCGGTAAAAGGACTTTATAATTAAAAAAAATAACATATGCACATAATCCAAAGTTACATAGTATCTAATAATTAAAAATTTTATTTACTTAAAAACTAATTACGCATATAAACAATATGCGTACTTTATTTAAATTATATTTATTTTAACCGATAATATTAATTTTAATCACTTTTTCGATAATATAAAATATTTTTAAAAATTAAGTACTTTAAAAAACCGAATTCCGAAAATAAATTAATAACTTAAACGTTTGAAAATTTATCGATTTTAAAAGTAACGAAATATAATTCATTAAATTAAAAGAATTATAAATTTAAAACTTTTTTTAAAAACAAATTATACGCGGTATCGAAATAATAATTTAATAAGTTAATTATTATAAAAACCTTTTAATAAAACAAATCCGACAAATTTATAAATTTAGCAAATTTAATTATCGATAAATAAAAAACTTATATTTAAATTTAAAGCGAATTTATATATAAAAATTAAAATCATTATATATCCGGAAAAAATAAAAATAAAATTAATTAAGTCATATTAAACTTAATATTACCGATTATTTAAAAAACCGCCTTATTAAAAAACCAGAACTTTAAAAACTGGTACGTAACGTTAGCTATTATTGGGAAAGTATATAAAAATGATATAGGTAACGATATTTAGAATTAATATCGTTAATAATTTAAATTTTTCGTTAAGTTATATAAAAAATAAAAAAATGGATATAAAAATAGAAAGAAATTATAATTAACGATCGCAAATATAAAATGCCCGAAATAAAAAATTATCGGACCTAGGTTAAAGATTTATTAATAATAATAGCTTTTATTTTAAATAATTAAACCTTAAATTTTTAAATAATACGTAAAACCGATATTACGAATGGAAAGCTTTTATATTTAAAAGTTGCAGCCGATATTTAAAATAAATAAACGATAATATATTTTTATAAAATTTTAAAAAGGAATATAAACGTATCCTTTCCGGCTTTTTATAAAAAAAAAGGGGTATCGAAATAAAAAACGATGAAAAAATTAATTTAACCGAAAAAGTAACCGGAAATAATTTCCGTTAATTCCGAAAAGAAGGTAAAAGGGATATTAAAGTAATAAAAATCGTAAAAAAAGAAAGTTATATAGTTATTTTAAACGGAAACGTTAAAAGTTTAATTTAAAGGTAAAAAGCGGAAAACGTTATTATGCTTGCTTATAAATTTACCAGCTTTCCGAATACCTTTACGTATTTTTTAAAAAAGCTTTTATTAAATAAAAACCTTTTTCCCCGATATAAAAATTAATTAAATACCGAATAATAAGTAATATAATATTAAAAAACAAGATCCGATACTTAAAAAAGGAATAAAAATAAAAGTTTAATAATTAACTTTTTAAAGGGATAATAGGAAAAATTAAAGCTTATTTCTTTATATAACATATATATATAAAAAAAATCTTTAATTTATTTACTTATTTTCTAAAAAACTTAACTATTTTCGACTTAAAAATAACCTTATATATTTTTAATATTTTTACGTAATTTTTTGATTTTAAACAAGTTTTTTTTAAAAATATTATTTATGCAGGTAATATATTAATATTTATTTTAAAATACGGAAAAATCGATATTAAGGTTAATAAATTAATTAACTTATTAATTATACGATTATATAACGTAATTTATTACGAAAACTTCGTATATAATTTAATATCCTTATATTTATTTTAAAAGAAAAGGTATTAATAAAATAATAAGATTTTTAATAATTATTTACGCTGGAAAAATAATATTATTTTTTGTTATTTAACGGATAGCTGGAACTAATTTATAATCGAAAATATTTTAATAAATATTTTTAAAACGTTATTCGATATCCGCCGGAATAAGTTTAATTCCTAAATCGAAAAACCTTTAAATATTAACTTGGTAAAATTTTGGCATTTACGATTAAAATATTCGAAGTTAAAAGTTTTAAATTCTCTTATCGATTACTTTAAAAAATACAAATTAAAAAATTAATATTTAGAAATTATAACGCGTATAAATATTTAAAAACGAAAAGGCAAAATAAACGAAAACACCGAACTAAATTATTAAAAATAAAATAAAAATTTATAATCAATTTTTTCGATTTCGAAACGATTTCCGAAAAATATAAAAATTTTATATTATTTATTAATTATTACTTTAAATATACGTTCAATCTTTACTTTAAAAACCGAAAAACCGAAACTTTTATAAAAGTATTTTAATACTTTTCAAGGATAATAATTTATTAAAATTAAGTATTATTAAAAGTTTTTATATATAATATTAAAATTTTAAACTTTTTTCGAAATAAAAAATATATACGGTACGAACCTTATACGTTATATATATAATTATAAAACGATATCGTAAAACGTTCGGAAAATATAATTTAAAAAAAAGTTCGAATTAAAAAAAAAGCAAATTTATTAAATTTTTTATAAGTAAAAATTTATAAAATAACGATATATTTATATATCCGAACTTTAAAATATTTTCTGTTTTGGTAATTACTATATAAATACTTTTATATTTATTTTATTTTTAAAAATAACTTAATAATTAAAAACCGTAAATTATATTAAATATATTTTATAATTTATAATTATAATGTATATATTATATCCGTAAATACGATTTTTTTTAAAAATTAATTATAAAAATTAAACCTTAAAACATAAATAAAATATTTTATTAAATATAATTTAATAAATATTTCCCGAATATAAAATTTATTAATTGACAAAATTTATATTATACGGAATATTATTTTTAACGAAAAAAATCTTTTACCGGAAATATCGAAAATTTAGGAAATTATTTGTTATATATTATTAAAAAAAAACTTGGTTATTGTTACGGCCAGTGAAATATAGCATGATAGCTAATTTATTGGCGTTATAAACGAAGATTCTAAGCTGAAAAAAAGAAGAAAAGGAAGGTAGAATTGCAAAATACGTAAAAATCTATAAATGTCCTTATTTTCTGTATGGCAGGTGGCTAGTTCGTATGGTAGTTATTAGCTTTACGTAACGGTTGCTAGCTTTACGGTTTGATCCTGGTAGCTGCCGTTATATTACCCTTTTTTAAAAATTTGTATACGATTTAAAAAAATATACGAATTTTTATTATTTATAAGTACCGTTTTTTCTTTATTAATCCGGTTCTTATTTTCGCGGCCTTATTATTATCGGGATGGTTTTTGTTAATTTCGTCGGCCGTTATTACGCGTATTTATTTTTGTAAGCGGACCGGTAATTTAGATATTTTAAAATGTTCCGTATAAAACCGTTTTATTATAATCGGTACGTTTTTAAAGTTGGTTACGGAATATTATATTTCGTCGGGATTATAATTTTTTTATTTAGCTTAATATTACAATTTTTTATAACGCCCATTAAATTTTAATAATTTATTTTATTTTATTACGAATTTTAATTTATTATTAATTTTTTTAAATAACGGTAATATTTGAGTTTTTTAAGGTAACGAGTTATTATCTGTTTTACGTAACCGATTAACGTAAAATAAATTAATTATTTTATAATTTAACGGTAAATCGAAAACAAAATTATATCCGTATTTTTTTATAACTTTAAAAAGTTTTATTTATTATAAATTTAAGCAAATAATTAATATTTATATTACGAAATTTTTTTTACGGAGGAAAACTTTATCGCCGGTTTTAAAATTAATTAAATAACGTTTTTTATTAATTTATATTTTTTAACGTTTTTATATTTTAACGCAGTTTTTTTCGCAAACGTTTAAACGTTTTTAATTTATTTAATAATTATTAATATTTGTTAAGTTAATTCGGTTTTTATTTTTATTATATTTAAATTTAACAATAATAAATTTTGGATATTCTTACTTAATATAACCTTTAACGGGATTATATTAATTAACGAATATTATAATAAATTATATACAAAATTTAATGCCGATATATATACGTTTTAATTATTTTGGTATTTATCGATATAGAAATATAAAGGTTAATTTAATTTTTAATTTATAAATTTAATAATTTTTTAAATTTACGGATATGAAACATTTCCGTAACGATATTTTGTACGGGTAAATTTATTTAATTTAATTAAAAATTAAGAAATAAATTATTTTACGTTACCGTTAATTTAAATAACGGATATTTTAAAAAAACGATATAAATATTAATAATATTAATTAATTAAAGTTTCGGCAATATTAATCTTTTTAATTTAATAAAATTACCATAATTTTATTAAATTTATTAATAAACGTTTATATATAGTTATAACCGTAACGGTTTTTTGGTATATTTTTCCCGTTAATGACGACGTAATTTTAAATATTATTCGGAATAAGGAAAAAGTAAAAGAATTTCGGGGTTTTGTTTTAAAATATCTTATTTTAACGGTAATCGTAATAATTTCGAATATATTATCGGATATTTTACTTAAACCGAGCTTAAATATATTTCCGTATTAATATTTTAATTATTTTATTTTAATTAAAATACGTAAATATTTTAAGTCCGTAAATTTTGCGGATAAATATAATATAAAGGAAAATATAACCGTTAATTTTTTTCTTAAGTATTATTAATTTATTATTTTTTTTACTTAAATTTTATATTTTATTTTTATAACGAATAAAATTAATTAGGTTAATATTTTAATCGGTATTTCGTTAATAATAACGATAAAAAAAGTTAATTATTTTAACAGAATTAAAGTTTAATTTTTCTTCTTTTTTTTTCGGGCTTTACTTATAAGTGAATTTACCGTTTTTCGTAATAAGATATCTGTAGTAAAATTTTTTTTATTAAATCGATATTAAAAAGTAATATCGAAATTAAAAAAGAAATCGGTTTATCGGATTTAATACGTAAAAAAACGTGTTTATTTGTAAAATATAATAAAGCTTAATAATCGGTAATAATAAAAAACTTTTATTTTTAAAATTTAAGGTAATAATATTTAAAAGTTTAAATTATTATAAACAGTTTTTAGTTTTAAATAAAATACGTTTTTTTTTGCTAAAATTATAATTTTCGAAAAATATTTTACGGGTTTTTATTCGTTATTTTTTTATTATTACTAAATAATACCTTTAATTACGTTACGGGATACGTTTATTTTTATTTTGGTTAATCGGTTAAGTTAAAAGAAGGCCAAAATTAAAATTTCGTAAGTAAACCGTTTTATTTTTTCGAAAGTTTTTTTTATTCGGGTTTTATTATAAAAAAGGTATTTTTTTTAATAAGCGGTTTAATAATTTAATTATGCCGCTTTTATAGTAGCAAAATATTTATACGTAATTATAAAGTTCTATAAATAAACGGATTACGATATAATTATTAAAGTTTTTAAATTTTTATTTTTAAATTATTTTAATTTTGGTTAAGTTAATAAAAATATTTATATTTGTTTTTATAATAATACCGAAATAATTTTTTTAACGTTAAACCGGGATTTTTTAATATTTTTAAAGGTTAGTTTTATATAATTAATAAATAACTTTTTTATGATATTTTTAATATTTTTTTTAAAGCCGGAATAAATTAGTACGTTATCGGCGTAAACGTTTATATAATAATCGAAGAATTTATATAATTAGGTATTAATAAATAATTATTATTAAATAAAGTTTATTTTAAATTTAAATAAAAATATTTTTTATTAAAATATTTTTTAATAGGTTTTAAATATTATTAAGTATTTTAATTTAATAACGATATAAAGTTTAAAAAACGTTTAAATAATATTAATTTTAACAAAACGTTTAACGTTTCGATAATTAAATATAATACCGTTAAGTAAAGGGGTTAGGATCAGGTAATTTTTTAAATGCTGGTTTTTTTAACGGTAATCGATATAAAACCGGCGTTATAATAAGTAAGGTTTTAAAGTAAATAGGATTAAAGCGGCGTTTTTTCGTATATATAATTTAATAAAGTTTATTTTTAATAATCTGTTTATTATTTTTTTAACGGAAGGTATTAAATAAGCGTTTTATAAGTAAGGGGTTTAAAAACGGGTATCGGCCGGTTAAGTTCTAGAATTACGTTATGAATAGGTCGAAAGTTTGGGAAAATATTAGCTTTTGTTTTAAAAAAGAATTTTTTTACATAAGTAAAAAGTTTTAATAAAAGTTTCCGGATTTGTTTTACGTATTTTAAATCTTTATTTTCGGAAAAAGGGATCCTTTAATTGTTATATATATATATATTTTTTATAAAGCGGTTACCGTTATAACGTTCGATTTTTTATTTTTAAAAAGAATTGTTTTTTAAGATAACGGATATTTGCTTTATCGTTCCGTATAAGGGTTAATTTTTAACAGTTTTTATAACGGAAATAATCGGTTTAATATTATATACGTCCGGTATATCTTTATTTATTATATTTAACGAAATAATAGGTATAAATATTAAGGTAAAATCGTTTTCGGTTTTTTTTTATAAACGTTAAAAAACTTAATATTATTTATTAGCCTTTTTTATAACGCGGTCGCGGTAGTAAACGTTTTTCTGAACCTTAAAATCGATATACCTGTTTAGTAAATATCGGGCTAGGAGTTTAATCGCCGGTAAGAACTTGGTTAAAGTTAATAAATTATCGAGTTAAATAATATTTTTGTTTTTATAATTTAATAATAAGTTATATTTTTTTATTTAGTCGAAACCGATAAAAATGTCGTATTTAATATTTATAATTTAAAAAATTTAATCGGGAAAACGTTGTCCGTTAATTTCGAATATTGTAATTATTTAAGTTTTTATTTGGCCGGCGGGTTACTTCCGGTAATTTTGTAATTAAATTAATTTTTTTAGCCGGATAATACGAATTTATAATCGTTTTTTTATTTATTTAACAAAAAAGGGGTTAATAAAAAGTTGGGTTTATATTCCGGTATTATAAAAAGCAGTAATATATAGATTAATATTATTTACTTAAATTTGCGTAATTTTTATAAAAGGTTTGTATTTTTTTGGGTTATTTATTTCCGTTATTGTTAATAAAAAAAATTATCGGAAAATTTTCCGACGGTTTTACTTTTTTTCCGATTTGACGAAATTAAATGAATTCTTTATTGTTTCTACCGTAACGACCTTTTTTTTGTTAGGGTAATTGTTAGCTTTATATCCCGTTTTGTTATAATTAAAATATATATTAATTTTTTAATGAATTTTTTTTTTTTTTAGTTTTCAATAAAGGTTTACCGGTATTATCCGAAGTTTTCGATTTGCCGGGATTATTATTTAAACGGAATTTTTTATTTTTATTTTTCGGTTTATTAAGGTTATATAATTAGGGCTTACGTTTTTGCTAACGCTTTTTATAAACGAGCTAGTTATTATAAACGGTTATAACGACGCGGTTATAAAACTTTTTATAAATAACGTTAAAATTACGGTTATTTTTAAAAAAGCGTAGGTTAAGGTTTAGGGAAATATATTTCTATAAAACTTGCTTTTATTCGTTTTCGGCGATTTTGGCCTTTTAAACGAAAGTATTAAACTTAAAAATAAAATTATAAATATTTTAATTTTTGTCGGGTTTAAAAGTAAAGGTACGAGAGGTTTTTTTGGTAGCGAAGGTTTGGTTCGGATTGTAATATAATAATTCCAGTACCTGGATTATTTTGATTATGTAAGAAAAAAGTTACGGCATCGATTAATAACGAATTTTAATTATTTATTCGGTTTTTTTTTTTAAAAGTTTATTAAATAAATTATGTAAGTTTTTTTGCTTCGAAAAGTTAATTTATTTTTTTCGAACTTATTTATAACTTTACGGATTTAAATATTAAATTTAATTTTGTTACCGTTAAATTTGGTAAGGTCGTTAACGTAAGCTTTTTCCTTTTGGTTATAATTAAGATTTGCGTTATTAATTTCCGCGAATTTGCGGAAAGTAAATTATGTTGTTATATTAATAAGGCGAAACGTATTAATGTTACCGAAAACGTTATTAATTATGTTTTTTCGGCAAGGGCGGTTGGTATTGTTAGAAGGAATAAAGGAATAATAGCTTTATTTGGCCTAAAAGTAAGCAATTTCGTTACGGAATTTCTGGAATTTTTCCTAAACATCCTAGTTATCGTTAGCCATCTCGTCGATTAGCTGCTTATTGGGGTCGATTTTTAACTGGTTATAGTTTTGGTTTTAATAGTTTTAATTTAATAAACTTTTTATTTTTACGGATTCGGTTTCGTTTTGCGGTACGTCGTTTTTTACCGTTTTTTTAAGGTATTTGTCGTTTTCTGTATTATGGTTTGGGTTTTAGGGAGGCATTTTGTTTTTTATATTTTTAATTTAAGCTTTAATTAATTTAAGTCGCTTTAAACGTTAATTAGTTAATAGGTAATTTTTTTAATAAATATTTAATTTTGATATTGGTTAATCTGGGTTTTGGTTTTAGGTTTAATTTAGGACGTATTATTTTTCGTTATTAGGTATCGACGTAAAAAAGGTATGGTACCTTATTTATTAATCGTTAAGCTAACAAAAAAGGGAATAAGCTTAAAATAATGTTACGGCTAATAAAATATAGTATAATAGCTAGTTTATTGGCGCTATAAACAAAAATTTTAAGCTGAAAAAAAAAGGAAAAGAAGGCAAAGTCGTAAAGTACGTAAAGATCTATAAATGTCCCTACTTTCTATATGGCAGGTGGCTAATTCGTGTGGCAGCTGTCAGCCCCACGTAACGGTTGCCAGCCTCACGGTTTGATCCTGGTCGCTGCCGTCACAGTTATTTTATTATAAAATTTTCGGATATTTAAACTTACTGAAATTTTTAATTTATTAAATTAAAAAAAAACATTTTTAACCGATTTTAATAAAAAATATTAAAATAAAAACGGAAAAACGTTAAATAAATACAACCTTTAAACGTAAAATATTTTAAATACGGTATATAATAATAAAATTAATTATTTTTATATTATAATTATTTTCGAACCTTCTTTAACTTTAAATTTTATTTCTTTTTTTATAATAATATTAATAATTATTATTATTAAAAAAATTTACGGAACGTTGAAAAAATATTAATTATTTAATTTAAGCGAATAATAATAAACTTAATTATTACCGCTAACAAAATAAAATAATAATTTCGGATAAAATATTCCTGTTATTAATTTCGGCCGAAAAGAAATTTCGGGTTATAAAATAACGCCGGATAAATTAAAAAATAATATTTAACGTAAGCAAAAAGATTACCTTAATCGGTACGTTAAATAATAAACGAATAATTAAGGCAAAATTTGCAAAACTTTCTAATAAACTTATTAAATATCCTAATAATAAAAAATTTAACCGAAAAAGTAATTTTAATTTAAAAAAAACAAATAGACTATATTGGCGAAACTTATTACCACTATTTAAAAAGTACGAAAATTTAAAGTTTTATTTTATAAAAAAAGCTTTTTTTAAAATAAAACGTTTTTATTTATAAAGTTATATAAAAATAATTACGTAATTTAAAATTAATAAAAATAAGGTTAAAAACTATTAATTATTAAATTGCATAAAAATATACGTATATAAATTTAATAAATACGGATAATTCCAAAAATATAAAACCCGTTTTATAATACGAAATAATTAATAAATAAAATCCGTATTTAAAAAAATATATATATTAACTTTAATAAAAAAGTTTTTTTAAATATTTATAATAATAATTATACGTTTCGATTTAAAATTTATTTAATATAACGTAATAACCGTTTTCGTTAACGTTAAAATATTATACGATATATTTATAAAAATACTTTTAAAATATAAAAAGCAAAAAAAAATTCCTTTATTTATAAAAAACTTTATACGGATTTCGAAAAATACCTTTACTACAACAAAAGAAATCCATCATTATGTCAAAAAAAAATTAAAGTTTAAGTTTATTCTTTACGAATTATGCTATTCTATTAAAAATAATTTTTTTTTTATAGCGATAATATCGTTTTACTTTATTATAAAAAAAAGCAAATTTTTATGGACGTTATTATAATTAAATTATAATTTATTTATTATTTAATAAAAAAAATAAGTTATAATAATTTCTAAAAATAAAAATTATTAAAAATCGGCAAAAAACATTAATTTAATTATCTTAATCTGATTATATTCATAAACTTGCTAATTTTATTTTTAATAAAAATATATTATTTTTTTAAATGTTTATAAAACCTAATTTCTTTTTTAAATAATAAAATATTTATAAATTCGATTAATAAATATTAATAATAAACCGGATTTATTATATATATAATCATTATTATATGACCCGATATTATATTCGTTATTTTTCGTTTATCCCGTTTTAATATAAATTTAAACGATAAATATTACGATATTATTTAACATTTAATTAAATATATATTCGGATCGAAAACGTACGTTTTATAATTTAAAAATATAATTATTTTCGATCTTTAAAATAACGTTTTTTTTTAATAATAATATCGCTTAGAAAAGTTTATAAATATACGTAATAAAGTTATTTAATAAAATAATTAAATAACGAATAAATAAATAAAATATAATAATTATTTTTACGATAAAAACGGAATTATTAATTTTTATTTAAATTATAAAAAAATTATATTTATTTTATAATTAATTAAAAAATTTAAAATATAATCAAATACTGTTTAAATAAATTTATAATACAATAATTAATAAATTATACGTTTTGTTAATGCCGATATTATTTAATTATAAATAAAATTTTAAATACGTTAATATATATAATTATTAATTTCGATAAATAATTATTTAAAACTAAATTAAAAAAATTTATATCTTTATAAATAATACATTGTCCCAATGGCTCAGTGGTCGTGAGCCTGGGTGTCCTTTTTTCGCGCGCTTGCTGCAGGCTTGGGCAACCTCAGCTTGCGACAGGACAGCTGGTTCGAATCCAGCTTGGGACAACGTGCTTTGAGTGGCGCCAGGCCCATTGCACGGACCATTTGGAGCTGCGGCTCCTGTCGTGTCGGCGCCAATTGGAGTGGTTGGGGGCGTTGGAGCTAGCTGCGGAGTAAAAAGCTCTGGAACCAATCAAAATCATCGTGTACTTTCATTGTTTGTCACCGTGTTTATGACCCCTATTGGTTTTTCATCCGGCCCGCCTGTGGGTACGGTTTTTGGAGGTGCTCTCCGGTCGCGTTGTGTCAATTGACGTGTATGTATATAGTGTGACTTCGTGTCGGCGTCAGCTTGTATATAGCTAGATACCTAATAGCACTGACCTTGTATAAATAATACATTAACGGATAAATTAATTAAAATCTTATTAATAAAAAGATTTAAAAGATTTAAAAAAAAAATTATTAATAAATATAAAAAAAATCGAAATTAAAAAGTTACGGAAATTATAAAAAAAAAATTAATAAAATAAAGGATTAATATTATAGAAAAAATTTAACCGGATAAATCTTAAGACCTAAAATCCCATAACAGGTTAGCCAGCTTTAAAGGAAGCAATCTGAAAAGGTATAGTAGATATTAGGGGTCCTAAGATAAATAGGACATTACGAAAATTATATGTGGCTCAAAGTGGGGACTATGCCAGCCACACCCATTAATATAAGCTCTGACCGACGCAGTCAAAGAACTTCATGATTAACACAAGAACCAATGCATACAATCCAAGGTTACGCAGTGTCTAACAATTATACGCCTTATTATACATCTTACGAAACGCCCCGGAACGCCCTTAACGCGCCCTTTAACCCGCCTTTTAACACATTTTATAACGCGTTTTCTGACGTATATCTTTAACGTATAAAAGCCGTATAAAAAGTGCTTAGGTATTTAGGTTAAGAATTCGGTCGAAAATAATTATTTAATCGATCGGCTTTAGGTCGTACGAAATAAAGGTAATATTAACTTAAACGGGTTAAAAAATAATCGGTTATTAGCCGGTTTAAAGGAAAAAATAGCAATATAACGTTCGTAATAAGGCTTAATATAATACGTACATTTATCCAGAAATTATAAAGGTAATTAACAAAAAGGTATTCGATTAATTAGTATTAATTGGATATGTTATAATTAAGTTATTTAAATTAGTTGTTATAAGGTGCCAAAAACCGTCCGGAGTACTTGTGCGTCCGGAGTACTTATGTGTTACGTTATAAGCTTTTATAATATTTATTAATTTTAATTAATTTTAAAACTTTTAAAAGCTTTATATAATAAAGATCTTATTAATTTATTAATTTATATAATAAGGTCCTATATTATTAAGCGTAATGTATTAATAAGCGTAACATTTTTTAGCACTTTGTAATAACCAATTTAAATAATTTAATAATAATATATTACATTAATTTAAATTAATTGGATTTGTTTTTAATTAGATATATTTATAACTTTTATATAAGTACGCGTATTATGTTTAGGCTTGCCGTAGACGTTATATTACCGTTTTTTAATCTTAACCCTTTTACGATAACCTCTTTTAGCTGTTATTGGCTGTATTGTTTTATTACCTTTTTCTTTTTAAGATAAAAAAGTTTTTTTCTTTGTATAATAAATATTTTTCCTTTTTAAAAACGTTTATTTTTAATTTTGTAACGTTTATTTAAATCTAGTTCGTTTTATATAATTAAACAACATTTTTCCGTAAAAAAGAGATTTCGTATAAAAATAATGAATTACTTTTGGTTAAAGAATTAACTAATTTAATTATTTTTGTTAATAAATTACTTTCAAATTTCTTTTTATAAATAATATCTTTATTTCGTTATTTTTTTAAAAATATTTTTAAAAATTTTCGTAAGCGGAAAACGAATAAAACCGACAAAAGTTAACAAGAAAACAGTCGGCGTAGACATAATTAAAGGAACTTTTAATTCGAAAAAAACGTTATTAGGATCGAAGAAAACAAAATTAATTGTTACGAATTTAAATTTAATATTTTTAAACGTTATAATAGTTTAAAACGTATTATAGAAGCCGGCGAAAAACTCTTTTTAATAATCTAAACATAATAACGTCGTATTAGGTTTTCGATATATAACGAACAAATATATTTTAAAATGAAAAAAAAAATACGTTAAAAGATTAAAACCGACACCAAAAATATAGAAACATATAAAATATAATAATATCGTAATTTACGTAATATTATTCGAATTTTATCGAATAATAACTTTTCTAGATGTTAAAAATAACAAAACGTTTCGAACTTTTCGTACGCGGCCGAAGATATTTATTAAATATTAAATCCTTTTATAATTTAATTATTGTTATTTAATATAATTTAATTATTGTTATTTAATATAATTTAATTATTGTTATTTAATATAATTTAATTATTGTTATTTAATATAATTTAATTATTGTTATTTAATATAATTCTTATATAACTGTTAGTAATAAATTATTATAATATTAAACTTTAAAAATTAATAATTTAAATCATGATAAATTATAAATTATTTTTTTTATCACGTTTATTTAAAAATTTATATTTTTCGGTAATAATAATTACTATACCCGTTATTATAAAAGTTTTATTATAAATTTAATTTCGTTAAAATTATAAATACTTTTTTATAATAGTTTAAATAAGTTCGAATTATTTATAAACTATTTCTGGCTTTTCGGATAAAATCCGTTAATAATCGATTTCCTAATTTAAATATATTTAAAAGTTTTTTTATCGTTTAATAAATTTCGACGCTTAATTAACTTTAGTACGTTTTATAACGCGTTAAGTAATAAATTAGTTGTATTTTTAATGTATTAAAGCCGAATAAGAGACGTTTACGTATTTAAGTTAAAGATTCGGTTAATAATCGATTTTCTTTCGGTCCGCGTTAATTTTTACAAAAAAAAAAAGTAATATGGTTTCGCACGCATTTACCGGTAAAACGGTAAATTAAAATAAAAGATAAGATTTTATAAATAAAATTAAACTTTTTATAACTAAATTTCGGGTTTTATTTTTTAACCTAATTAGCTAGGTTTATTCTCGCTTTCTTTATAAAGCATTTTATAATATTAGCGTTAAATGATAAATAATTAAAGACAGGGAATTAAAATAGCTAAAAAAAGTGTTGAGCTTATTAGTATGTTGCGCTTACTGGTATAGCACGTTATTTATAAAGATATAATTTATTTTAATTATATATACTTTTATAATTTTTCGAAGATAATAAATATATATATTTATATATTCTAATTTTAGTTATAAAACTATAACGTTAATATTATTAAAGCGTATGATTTGTTTAGTATTATATTATTTATTTAAAAGATTTATATTTAAATCCATTAATAATTTAATAACATCTTTTTTATAATTTACGTAAAAAAATTATTTTGCTTATAAAAATAATTATTATATTTTATTTATTTACCTATTATTTCTTTTTTTAAGAACTTTATAACGTAAAAATAAAAACTTTTGTTAATTAATTATATTATTTATATATAAAAAATTGAATATTTAATAATTTTATACTTTTAAATTATAACGTTAACGTTTCGCTTTTAGTTAAATATAAAATAATTTAATTAATGTTTTTATAATATATATTATTAAGATTTAAATTAAATCAAGTAAATCGAAATATTATAAAAGTTATATTATATTATATATTAAATATTATATATAACGTGCCATATAAGTATTCTAGAAGCATAAATACTTCGAACGGTTTTTAGCATATTCTAATTACCGAACCTTTCTTAATTATTTATTAATATTAATAATTTAAAACGGTATAAAAAAGAATAAAAATAAACTTAACCGTTTAAGTTAAAAAATGAAATCCGAAATTCAATTATACGACATTTAGTTTCATATATCAAATATAAACCTTACTTTATATAAACTATATACCGGTATACCTTTTTATAGTAATTATATCTCCAAATTACAAAAATTAACGCCGACTAAAAAAATCGATTATTAACCAAATTCTCGATGTAAATATGCGAAAGTTTTATATCCGGCTTTAATAAATTAAAAATATAGTAAATCTATTACTTACTTAACGCGTTATAAAACGTATCGAAATTAATTTCATGTAAAACTTTAAAAGGTTTTATAATAACGGGTACAAGAATTATAAATATCGAAAAACTTAAAAGGTTTAAGTAGATGTAAAAAAGAAAATTAAAATTTTTTTTTATATTATTAACTTTTAAAATTAAAATATATTGTTGTTTTTTATTATAAAAAAACTATCTTTAATTTTAATACCGCGATAATTTGTTATTAATTAATAATTAAATTATTATACTAAATACTAATAATTAACTAATAAATAAATTTATTATTCTAAGAAATATATTTAATGCTGAATTGAGACAGGGCTTATCAAAGTTGTTGTACGCAGAACATTTTGATCGGTGCTTGGAAAGTGAAGAATAGTCGGGCGTTACTACTTGCTATGGAAAGCCTTTGTCCCGAAAGACTAGATACAAAAGCTGTGAGGTCAGCAATTTATAGACGTCGCCGACCTACTAGCCATAGCCGAGTTGATTGCCGAGGTGCCCAGCGGCGAAGCAGATAGAAACAGCTAGAAGCTGTAGCTGACGTAGCATGTAGTAACATCTACAACGGCAGCTGCAACAGCAGCTGTACCTATTCCTGCTCCCCGCTCCACTTCAATATTTATTAATAATCGATTATTGTAAACCTTTCCGAAGTATTATAATTTAATATATTATCTATTAAAATTACTATTTAAATTTAAATAGATTTTCTTAATTAATAAAAACACTTTATTTTAAATTTATTTTATAAATCCGTTATGATTTTTTAAAAAGTTCTATATTTCCGATCGTAATAAAGAAAACCTATTAAATTCTAGTTATAAACTTTTTTACTTTCGGTCGCTTTTTTAAAATTAATCATCGAATTATACGTTTAATCGAGATTTTTAATTTATATATATTTTCTTTAAAAATAAACAAATTATTTATATTAATTAACGAAGTTATCTTTTTAAATAAATTAAAATATATCGGGCGGCGTAAATTTAACACGCTTTAAAAAACTTTAAGTAAAATTAACGTACCACATAAATACTCTACACGCATAAGTACTCCGAACGGTTTTTGCTACTTTGCAATAACTAATTTAAATAATTCAACTATAATACATTTAATTAATTCTAATTAATCGAATCCTTTTTTACTAACTATCTTTATAGCTTTTAAACAACTGTACGTATTATATCAAGCCTTATTATGGACGCTATATTACTATTCCTTTCTTTAAACCGGTTAACAACCGCCCACTTCCTAACGAATCCAAGTTAATATTACCCCCATTTCGTATAATTTAAAACCAACCGACTAAATAATTATTTTCAATCCAATTTTTAATCCAAATATGCAAATATTTCTTATACCGCTTTAATACGTTAAAAATATACGTTAAAAACGTATTATTAAACACGTTAAAAGCGCTTTAATAACGCGTTATATATATTAAAAAGTCTATGTGGAACGTTCGCAAAACGTACCGGATTTAAATTTGTAATAAATTGAAACTTATATAATTATACGATTAAAACAAACGGTTTGAAAAAAAAATTCTTACTATATAAGATTAACAAAATCTTTTAGCTAGCAAAATAGTTATTGAAAAATTTTACTATTAACAATTGCTAAAATTAGTTAATTCCAAACGGGTTAATAAAATATAATAATAATATAACGTCCGTAACAAGTTTTAATATAATACGTATATTTATTTAAAAGCTATAAATATGGTGAGCAAAAAATAATACGATTAATTAAAAATAGTTAAATATATTATAATTAAATTATTTAAATTAATTCTTACAATATAGTAAAAAATTTCGGAGTATTTATTTAGCACGTTAATATAATTATATGAATTATATTTTTCAATTTTAATTTTAAATTCGTTATTAAATTTATTTTAATCTTTATAACTATTAAAGTATATAACGTCCTATACTACCTTATCGAATGCATTACCTTACCGGATGGTTTTTGGCATTCCGTAGTAACAAATTTAAATAACTTAGTAATAATATATTGTATTAATTTAAATTAATCGGATTTCTTTTCGTTGGATATATTTATAAAATACGCGTATTATTTTCGAGTTTGCCGTAAATGTTATAATTTCGTTTTTTAGTTTTAATTCTTTTACGACGACACTTTTTAATTATTCTTAGTTATAATTTCTATTACATTTTTCTTTTTAGCTTAAAAAAGTTTATTCTTTTATATAATAAATTTTTTTTTTAAAAAATGTTTTTTTGTAGGTTTTATAACGTTTATTTAAAATTCGGTTCGTTTTGCGGAGTTAAAAGTTTTTTTTTAGAGAAAAGTAATTTTATATAATAATATAAAGAAACGGTCTCAATTGTTTCTGCTGCTAATTGATCCTTGGTTCCTATATGTTCTTGTGTGTGGGAAAGGTGTGGAAAAGCGAAGGTCTAGCTACGTATATACAAATAATAGGGCTGACGCGGCCACTCCGCCGTTGCTCTAATAACCTCCCTCACTAACAATTTCTTTAACTATTATACATATCCTAATACGCCTTTATGGATAAAGGGATTTCTACTGCCGTTAAGGCTATTTAGACCTCGCCGGCGCTTTTAAGCTTTTAGGCTTCTGTTTAAAATTTTATTATAACGCCTTTATGCGTTCTGGACTATAATGTCCTCCGTATATATAACTTATGCTTCGGCCTTTCGATAGCAATAACTTTCTTCGGGTACCTTTAGAACTTTTTAATAACTTCGTTAACTTTTCGATGATCTCTTTTATCTACGCGCAAAGCGTTAGTATTTTCGTTAATATTACTACCGAATAACAAATTTCCTCGTTGTTAACCGTTATAGTTAAACTTTTTCGTTACTAACCGTTGCTGGTTAAATTTCTTTATTATTAACCTTCGTTAGTTAAACTTCCTTATTATTAAGCTTCGCTAGTTAAACTTTTTATTCTTTCGTAAAACTTTATATAACTTTTTAAATAGGTGGCAGTCGACGGTAACAACTACGCTTCGTTATCGTTATTATGCTTTAAGTTTGCCAGCTTTTATTATAACTTCTTTAATTATTCCTTAGGTAATTTCGCTATATTAATTGCCTTTCTTTATAGTTAATGTATTTCGTTAATATTTCCTAATTTCCTTCGTTAATTTACCTAATACGGCAATAATCGACCTCGTGGCCTTTCGAATCGATCTTTTTAATCCTTCGCCGATTAACCCTAAGGAACATCCAAAGTATGCGCGCGTTTTCCGCGTCGACGACCCTTTAAACGGTACCTCGAATTACGTACAAAATAGATAAACTAAGTATTAATAACGGGAATCTAGTTAAAAAACGACCAAGAAGATGCTACTATATAAAAAAACGAGTTTAATTGTTTCTGCTACTAATTAATTCTTAATTTCTGTATGTTCTTATATATAGGAAAGGTATGGGAAAACGAAGATCTAGCTACGTATATACAAATAATGGGGCTGACGCGCCCACCTCGCCGTTGCTCTAGTAACCTCCCCCCCCAACCAATAATTCCTTTAACCACCACATATATCCTAACAAATAGTAATATATAACCTTATATTATCAAATTAACCGATTCGAATATTTTTGTTAACGAATTGTTTTAATAATTTTTAATTTTCTTTTATAAATATCGTTTTTATTTTATTATTTTACGGATATTTTTAAAAGTTTTTGCGAGAAGTAGAATAAAACCGCCAGAGATTAACGGAAAAACGGTTGGCGTAAGTATAATAAAGGAATTTTTAATTCGGAAAAAACGTTATTAAGATCGAATAGATTAAAATTAACTTTTACGAATTTAGATTTAATGTTATTGAATGTTATAGTGATTTAGAACGCGTTATAAAAGTTGATAAAAAAATCTTTTTTGATAATATAAATATAATAATGTTATATTACGTTTCCGATATACTGTAAATAAGTACGTTTTAAAATAAAAAAATAAAATATATTAAAAAGTTAATCTCCTTAAAGAAAACGTAACCGTATAAATAAAATTGGATAGAATAATAGATTGTTACTTTAATTTCTAGGTTTTACGAAACCCATTCCTTTTATAGGCGATTTCAAATTACCTTGTCCCGCTTTTATCCACATCGATTCTTATCGAGGTTTTGGGCGGTTTTCGCAACTCGAAGCAGCTGGGTAAATTATCGTTCGTAATTCTTTAATTTATATCGTTCCAAAATTTAAATTTCGAAAATTTTAAACTTATTATTATTTTTCTTTTTTAATTTCGCTAATAATCCCGCTATAATTATTATATATTCCGGTATACGCTTTCATAAAAATCGGTTACTGTTATTTTTATAAATTAAATTATATCCGAAAATTAAGAGCCGAAATGGATTATTTTAGAATTTCTTTTTTAGATCGATAATAATATCGATAATTTTAGCTCGTTCGGTAATTTTGCAATAATTTTGTACCGTTGATAAACCGGTTTTAAGAATAATTTTACGGTTATGGATTACCGATATCGCGTATCCGGATTTGCGTAGCATAATATTTTAGGTAATTCGAAAAGTTATAAAAACGATCGAACCGTAAAATTAATAAAGGTTCGAAAAAATGCTAGCTTTTTATACGCAGTTAAGGTTTGTCGTTAAGAATTGTATTTAAGGTTTACCTTTAAAGTGTAACATCTTTTAAATTACATTATCTAACTCTGCCAAACCAACTAGCAGGCATAAGATTTACCGAGGTCGAAACTTATCGGCAACCACGTATTCGGCTTTAGAATAAGGCTTTATAGAATTAAGGTATCAATTTATTTTAACTGCGAAAACTATTGATTAATTATCGTATACTAAAATATTAGGTATAATATTTATCGCACAAATTATATCGTATAATAATTTTCTGTATATTTGGCTTAGCCTAGAAAATTAGGCTTGAACTTATTCGACCTTGCATTAAAAAGTTAAAACCGATACGAAAAATACATAAGTATATAAAACGTAATAATATTATTATTAACGTAATATTTTTCGAATTTTATCGAATTATAATTTTTATAGCCGTCGAAAATCAAAAAACGTTTCGAACTTTTTATATACGTTCGAGTATATTTATTAAAATGCTGGCTTTATTTTAAACTTAATTTATTTATTATTTAGCTATTCTTATTTAATATAATTTTTTAATCAGCTATTAATAATAACATATTACAATATTAAAAATTGAAGTAGTTTTTCCTTATTATAATAATAAATAATTATATAATATAATTTTAAAAATTAGTAATTTAAATAATTATAATTTATGTTTTTATTTTTTTATTATATTTATTTAAATTTATTTTTATTTTTCGGTATTAATTATTATTATGCTTATTATTATAAAAAACTTGATTAAAAATTTAATTTTATCGAAATTGTAAATACTTTTTTACGATGTCGTATTTTATAATTATAACCCGAATAAGTACGAATTATTTACGAAATGCCTTTGGATTTTCGGATAAAACCCGTTAATAATTAATTTTCCGCTTTAAACGTATTTAATTCTTTTTACCGTTTAATAAATTTTAATACCTAATTAATTTCGACGTAATCCGCGACGTGTTAAGCTAGCACTATATTAGCTATATCTTTAACATACTAAAGCCGAACAAAAAATGCTTATGTATTTAGATTAAAAATTCGGCCGATAATTAATTTTTTTTCGGTCGGCTTTAATTTTCGTAAATTTAAGATAAAATCGGTTCGAAAAGGTTTACCGTAATATTATTTATTTAAAGTAAATTAAGGTACTTTATATTTAAAATTAAATATTGCATAATTAAGTTTTAGGTTTTGTTTTTTAGCTTAAAAAATTAGGTTTATTTATACGTTTTTTGTAAGCCGTTTTATATTGTTAATATTAAAAAATAAATATTTAAAGTTAAGTAATTAAAATATATTAAAAGTTTCCGATAAGGTGGTGTATCCGGTAAGGTGGTATGGGACGTTATTTTTATTTAAGTTTTTTACGTTTTTCGGTATTAATAATTATGATGTTTATTATTATAAAAAGATTTATTAAAAATTTAATTTCGTTAAAGTTATAAATACTTCTTTTATAATACCGTATTTTATAATTGTAACCCGAATAAATTTAAATTATTTACGAAATATTTTTGAATTTTTGGATAAAATCCGCTAATATTTAATTTTCCGATTTAAATACGGTTAAAGTTTTTTTTTGCCGTTTAATAAATTTCGACGCCTAATTAATTTCGACGCGATTTATAACGTACTGGGTTAGTAATATATTAATTGTATTTTTAATATATTAAAGTCGGATAGAAAATATTCGTATATTTAGGTTAAAAATTCGGTTAATAATCATTTTTTTTGGGTCAGTTTTAATTTTCGCGAATTTAAGATAATATCGTTTAGAGAAGTTTTGTTGTAATATTATTTATTTAAGGTAAATTAATGTATTTTATATATAAAATTAAATATTATATAATTAAGTTTTAGAATCCGTTTTTTAACTTAAATAACTAGGTTTATTCGTACATTTTTTGTAAGCCGTTTTATATTATTAATATTAAAAATTGAATAAATAACTTTAATAATTAGAATATATCAAAAGTTATCCAGTAAGGTAGTGCATCCGATAAGGTAGTGTGGAACGTTATTTATAACAGAAAATTAAAAACTATTAATGTAATTCGTTAACAAAAATATTTAAATTAATTAATTTTATAATAAAAGATTATATATTGTTATAATATAAAGCCGGTTTTTTCTAAAAAAAAACGTTTAATTACGTAAAACGAAATATCTTTTAAACAAACGTTATAAAAAAAAATAACGAGTTTTTTTAAAAAGAAAAATACTTATTATATAAATAGAACAAGCTTTTTGACTTAAAAAATAAAAAGTAATAAAGAAATGTAATTAATAATATTTGGAAAAAGTTATCGTAAAAAGGTCAAGGCTAAGAAACGGAAATCTGGCGTTTATAGTAAACCCAGGCATAATGCGCATATTTATAACAAAATTATAAATACGCTTAGCGAAAAAAATATCCGATTAATTTAAATTAATCCGATAACGTCCCCTATATGCGAGCGAGATATATAAGTAAGCGAGACACTTTTTGGCACTTTGCAACAACAAATTCAAATAACTTAATAATAATATATTGTATTAATTTAAATTAATTGGATTTTTTTTCGCCAGACGTATTTATAGCTTCTTTATAAGTACGCGTATTATGTCCGGGCTTGCTGCAAACGTTATATTTCCGTTCCTTAATTTTAACCTTTTCGCAATAATTATTTTTAGCGATTATTAGCTGCATTCTTTTATTACCCTTTTTTTTTCGGCTAAAAAAGTTTATTCCTTTTATATAATAAATAATTTCTTTTTTGAAAACATTTATTTTTAATTTTATAACGCTTGCTTAAAATATAAATCGTTTTACGTAATTAGGTAATTTTTTTCCGAAAAAAAACATTTTTATATAAAAATAATAAGTTACTTTTGGTTAAAAGATTAACTGATTTAATTATTTTTTGTTTTAATAAGTTACCTTATTAATTTCCATTTTTTTTTTTGCAAATAACGTTTTTATTTCGTTATTTTTTTAATATTTCTAGGGGTTTTCGCGGGCAGGGAACGAATAAAATCGGTAAAGGTTAACAAAAAAACGGTCGGCGTAGGCATAATTAAAGGAACTTTTAATTCGGAAAGAACGTTATTAAGATCGAATAAAATAAAACCAGTTTTTACGAATTTAAATTTAATATTGTCGGACGTTATAATAACTTGGAACGCGTCGTAAAAGCCGGCAAGGAAATCTTTTTTGGTAATGTAAATATAATAACGTCGTATTAAGTTTTTAATATACCGCAAATAAACGCGTTTTAAAATAGAAAAATAAGATATATTAAAAAGTTAAAACCGAGACGAAAAATACGCGGGTATATAAAGCGTAATCATATTATTATTAGCGTAATACTTTTCGAATTCGATTAAATAATAACTTTCGTAACCATTAAGGATAAAAAAACGTTTCGAACTTTTCGTACGTATTCGAATATCTTTATTAAAATGCTGGATTTATTCGAAATTTAATTTATTTGTTATTTAGCTATTATTATTTAATGCAATCTTTTAATCGGTTATTAATAATAAATTATCGTAATATTAAAATCCAAAATTCATTTTTTCCCGTTATAATAATAAATAACGGCATAATTTAATTTTGGAAATTAATAATTTAAATAATTATAACTTATTTTTTATTTCATTATTACGCTTATTTAAATTTTTTACGTTTTTTAACATTAATAATTATTATGCCCGTTATTATAAAAAGTTTTATTAAAAATCCAGTTTCGTTAAAGTTATAAATATCCTTTTTTATAATGCCGTATTTTATAATAATAACCCGAATAAGTGCGAATTATTTGCGAAATATTTCCGGATTTTCGAATAAAACCCGTTAATAATTAATTTTCCGATTTAAATACGTTTAAAGTTTTTTTTGCCGTTTAATAAAGTTCGACGCTTAATTAATTCCGACGCATTTTATAACGCGTTAAGTAAGTAATAGACTTGCCATATCTTTAACGTACTAAAGCTGGATAAAAAACGTTCGCGTATTTAGGTTAAGAATTCGGTCGATGATGAATTTTTTTTCGATCGGTGTTAATTTCCGTAAATTGGAAGCAATATTAATTCGGGCGTATTTACCGTTAAAACGGTATGCTAAGGTAAAATACGAAACTTCATAAATAAAATTAAGCTTTTTATAACTAAGTTTCGGTTTTTTTTAACTTAAATAGCTAGGTTTATTTTCGTTTTTTTTTTTATAAAACGTTCTATAACGTTGGTATTAAGAAATAAACAACTAAAGATAGGTAATTGGAATGGCTAAAAAAGTGTCTCGCTCGCTCATATGTTTCGTTCGCATGTGTGGAACGTTATGTTATTATTAAGTTATTTGAATTTATTTTTATAAGGTGCCAAAAGACGGCTTGCTCGCTTATATAGCTCGATCGCTTATATACAACGTTAATAATTTTTTATATATTTAAATAAATACGATAAAATTTTTAAAGGTAAAAAAATTGAGAATATATTTATTTAAGCAAGTTATTTATTACCTAAAAGTTGTTCGTAATAACAAATAATGGTCTATCTTTAAAAGAATTCTAAACAATTTAAACTGAAAAATATAATATAAAGTAATTTTTATTAAAACCAAAAAGAACTTTTTATTTCAAACCTTTAAATTTAGCTTATTTAGCAAATAAGTTTATACGTACCTTATAAATATTAAATAGATATTAAGAAAAAGTTTATACGTTGATAAAAAGTTAAATAAATATAAAGCCCGTATTTATACGAAAAAGTTTACGTAATAAAAAGAAATTAATTATAATAAAACCGTAACGAATATAATAAAAGTTATATATTAAAAGGATTTAATAATTGTAATTATCTTTTTAAGTTTGTATATATTTTAAATTAATTTAATATTACGTATTTAAATAACAAATTAAAAAAAGATATTTATATAAAGTATTTTTTATATTAAAAATATTTCGATATATATCCGGAAGATAAAGAAATATACTAATTCTCCCTTAAAAAGGTTATCAAGCTAATAAACTCCTTATACGGTTTAAAGCAGGCCGGAGCTGCCTAATAGGAAAACGTTAAAAAAGTATTTATACAATAAGATTTTTATCTATTAATTTCGAATAAAACGATTTATTTCAACTTTAAAACTAACTGTATTATCGTTTTATACGTCGAATATTATCTTTTTCTTTTAAAGCTAATATATAATATCTTAGAAACGTGGCTAAAAAGAATGCTAAAAACGGTTTTATTAAAAATTTAAAAAGTGCAGATTAATACCTAGGTATACGAATTATCCGTTCCTTATCGACTAATAACGTTAAACTAAACCAGCAGTACTATGTTAAAAAGTTATCAAGATTTAATAAACCTGAATAATATAAAAAGAAGCGTACGTTATTTACTAAACTTTATTTAAATTATACAATAAAATATAACGGCAAGGCTAACAAAATTAATATATTCGAACACGTAAACTTAGTAAAAAAAAAATAACTTTTTAAATTACATTAACAAACCGTTTATAACGCTAATTTAAATCAGATTTATAAATAATATATTTCAAAAATATCGAACATATATTAAAAAATTATTACGAAACTTAAACGATATAACAAATTTATTTTTTTCGATATAAAACCTAAAACGAAATTATTTATATTACAAATATAGTAACCTAAAATTATTTAAAACAATAAATATATTTTTTACAAATAATAATAAATCGGTAAAATGCATAACAAAGTATATATTTTTTATACCTACAGCATCCGTATTATAATTATTAAAATTATAAAACATTATTACGAAATATCTTACGAAAGTAAAATATATAAAAGCAAATATAATTATAATAAAAGCAACTAAATTCAGGACTTTTCTAACAAAATTAAAACTTATACCTAACGGTTGTATTTCTATTTTAAAAATATAATATAAATATATTTAAATAAATAAAAAAGATATAAATACTACAAAAAAAACCGTTATATTTGAATTAAATATTATTATATACGTTAAAAGGTCCAAATATAAAATATTAATTTCTAATACATAAAAAGCAAAGATAATTCTACCAAGGGTTGAAACAAATTATTTAATAAAACGGAGTTTAATCGATTTATACGAAATTTAAGATTTAAAAAAAATATGAAATAAATTAAAAAGTATTTAAAATTTAAATTTAATCCTTATACAGATTAGTTATTTTAATTTTAAACTTTTTAACTTCCTAATTACGGCTACCTAACGCAAAAGGACAAATTAATAATTAATACTTTTAAATATTGCTGGCTAATAAGCTTTGTTTAAACCAGGTACCAAAATGCTGCTTAGAACAGCCTTTACTTACGGACGATCCTTTGTTAATTAATCATATATATAAAAGCGATTGTCCACGGACTAGATCTATCTATTCCTAAAACACTTTTGAGAATATATAAAGAGGTACGCCAGATTTCTACATTCGATTGTTGTAACCGTTAACACGTATAAATAAATTAAATCTTTATAAATTCGGAAGGTTCTTTCGGATCTATGCCTCTTACGCGTATAAATCTCTTTGAGTCCGTTAGATCTATCCGGATCTATATTACGTGATCCAAGGTTTATATCGAAGATATCTTTTACATCCTTCGACCGTCTGCTAAAAGCCTACTCCCTTTAGTTATAATATTAATACCAATATTATAAAACGTTTTAAAATCTAAATAAAACCTAGCCGTTTAAGCTAAAAAATAAATCTTAAAGTTTAATTTTAAAAGATTTGTTTTTATACACGGAATTGCCGAAATAACCTTAAAAGCCCTATATTATAGCAAACGCGCTCGAGCCGACATTATTCTTTATTTTTAAAAATTGACGTCGACCGAAAAGAAATTTATTATCGAAAACTTTTTAAAATTTAAATACGTAAGTGTTTTTATCCGGCTTTAATACGTAAGAATATAACAAATTTATTACTTATTTAATGCGTTATAATATGCGTTAAAATTAATTAAGCCTTAATTTTATTAAACGATAAAAAAGCTTTAATCGCGTTTAAAGCGGGAAATCGATTATTAACAAGTTTTATACGAAAACTTAAAAATATTTCGTAAGTAGTTCGAGCTTATTCGTGTTATTATTTATAGAATACGGTAACGTCCTATACCAGCAAGCGTAATATACTACCGAATATAACATTTTTTAATTATTTTAACTACTTATATTTAATCGCTTATTTTTTAATACTAATATTAAAGGACATCTTATAAGAGAATCGAAAATAGATTTAGCTATTTAAGCTAAAAAACGAAATCCGAAACTTAATTATAAAGAGTTTGGTTTTATTTATAAAGTTTTATTTTTCATTTTAATATCCCGTTTTACTAATAAATGCGCCCGAACCGATATTATATCTAATTCGTAAAAATTAACGCCGATCGAAAAAAAATCGATTATCGATTGGATTTTTAACTTAAATACGTAAACGTTTTTGTCTCGGGCCCCGATACGTTAAAAATATAGCAAATTTATTATTTGCTTAATATATTATAAAATGCGTTTAAATTAATTAGGGATGGAATTTTTTTAAACGGCTAAAACGGTTAAACGCATTTATTTCAAAAAATTAATTATTAATAAGTTTTATATAACAGTTTAAAAAAGGTTTTAATAACCGGTATAATAATTATTATTACCAAGAAGTATAAAAGGTTTAAATAAGCGTAATATTAAAATAAAAATACGTTATGATTATTTAAATTATTAATTACTAAAATAAAATTGTATAGTTATTTATTATTATAACAAAGAAAATTTATTTTAAATTTTAATACCGAAGTAACTTATTATTAATTTTCAATTAAAAGGCTATATTCCGTATCAATAATTATATAGTAAGTAAATAGAATTTAAAATTAATGTAATATTTTAATAAATATACTCGAACGTATATAAAAAGCTCGAAATATTTCTTCATTTTTAATAATTAGAAAAATTATTATTTAATAAAATTCGAAACATATTACGTTAATTACGATATTATTACGTTTTCCATATTTGCGTACTGTCGTATCGGCTTTAACCTTTTATCGTATTTCAATATTCCTATTTTAAACTTATTTATTTACGGTATATCGAAAACTTAATATAACGTTATTATATTTATATTGTCAAAAAAGATTTTCTTGTCGGCTTTTACGATATATTATAAGCTGGTGTAACGTTTAATAGTATGAAATCTGGATTTGCGAGAATTGACTTCATTTCTTTCGATTTTAGTAGGGTTTTTTTCCAGGTAGAAATTTCTTTAATTATGTTTTATTTTAACTATTTCTTACTTACTTTTTGCCGGTTTTATTTTCCCGCTTTCAAAACTTTCAAAAATTATTTACGAAATAATAAAATAAAAACGTTATTTGGTAAAAAAGATTAAAAATTAATAAAAGAAAATTGCTTATAAAAGTAAGTAAATCGGTTAATTTCTTAATTAAAAGCAATTTATTACTCTTATACGAAAATGTTTTTTTTTTCGAAAAATTACCTAATTACGTAAAACGAATTATGTTTTAAGCGAATATCGGAAAACTAAAAATATTTTTTTTTATAAAATATCTTTTATTATATAAAAGAAACGAGCTTTTATAAGAGAGAAAGATACGAGTAGTAAAAAGATGTAGCTAATAACGCCTGAAAGTAATCGTTGTAAAAGAGTTAAATTTAAGGAACGAAAATATAGCGTTTGTAGTAAGTCTAGACATAATGCACGTATTTTTAAAGGAGTTACAAATATATTTAACGAAGAAAGCCCCGATTAATTTAAATTAATACGATATATTAAAGTTATTGAAATTTGTTGCTGCAGAATACTAAAAAGCGTTGCGCTCGGCGGTGTATTGCGCTCGGTAGTATGGAACGTTATTATTAAAAAATATTTATAATTTTAATAAAACTCTTTAATAACGAACATAATAATTATTAATATCGAAAAACGTAGAAAACTTAAACAAACGTTATAAAGAAATGAAAAATAAGTGGTAATTTTATTAGATTAATAATTTTAAAAACTAATTTATACAATTAATTATTATTATAATAAGAAAAAATCGTTTTAGATTTTAATATCGTAATAATTTATTACTAACAATCGATTAACAAATAACATTAAAAAACAATACCAGGATAACAAATAAATTATGTTTCGAATTAATATAATATTTTAATAAATATATTAAACACGTACGAAAAGTTCGAAACTTTCTTTTATTTTTAACGATGATAAAAGTTATGATTTAATATATTCGAAAAATATTACCCGAATTACGATATTATTACGCTTTATATATCCGCGTATTTTTCGTATAGGTTTTGATCGTTTAACGTATTTTATTCTTTTATTTTAAAACGCTTTTATTTATAATATATCGGAAACTTATTATAACGTTATTATATTTATAATATTAAAAATAAGATTTTCGTCGGCTTTTACGACGCGTTTAAAGCTATTATAACGTCCGATAATATTAAATTTGAATTTGCGGAAGTTTATTTTATTTCGTTTAATTTTAATAACGTTCTTTTCGAATTAAAAGTTTTTTTTAATTATATCTACGTTAACCGTTTCCTTATTAAACTCCGCCGGTTTTATTAGTTTTCCGTTCGCGAGAACCTTTAAAAATATTAAATAAATAACGAAATAAGAACGTTATTTATAAAGAAAGATTAGAAATTATTAAGGTAGCTCGTTAAATGTTGTTAAATCGGCTAATTTTTTAATAAAAAATAATTTGTTATTTTTGTACGAAGTTATCTTTTTCGGAAAGAAATTATTTATAAGAAATGTGGTATTGATTGGGGGAATCTCGGAATTCCGGGACTAGAGGCCATAGCTTTATTCTGCCTCAGGCAGAAAGACCAAGGCGCTTTGCGCCATGATCAGTTATTTCGCGCTTTTTTAGAGAGTTTCCTAGAAGCCCAGACAAGTAGAACAGTTAAGCAGCAGAAACAGGAACAGTTGTAAAGTCATGGTTTGAACACAGTTACTAGCGGTCTTCGAGTGAGTGCCATCCATTCTCTTCTTTCATTGGCCCACTGGTCAACCATTTTGCCTCATTGGAATAGCCATTTGAGTTGTTGTTGTTGTTGTTCTTCAGACCCGGATCCAGGTTGTGTCTGCCGAAAGCAGCCACAACACAGTCACCAGTACAACCAAGCCTAATTGGTAGGGGTTGTGAGGTGGGTTGGTTCCCTGCATCAGTGTATACTCGGCAGTCTAAGTCCGGAGCCTAAACGCCTCGCAGCGCTTCCAAGGCGCCGTACTGTAGCGGCAAAGTCTGAGCTTGACACATTAAAACACCCGTAGAGGTAGAACTTTGATGTTCGAGCCTCGGTAAACAACCGCACCTATATCAGTGTCGTTCGTACTCCGTGGCGGTTTCGAGAGAGTGAGTATCCTGGTTCTCGATGGCAGGAGGTCCTCGGTCTGCTTAAACATGGAGATGAAGCGTGACGCGAAGCGCTTCATGCCATCAACGTACGAGCTTTGCTTGTGCTTGTTGAGTAAGGATAACAGCCGATCCATGTTCTCCGGCTCGAGGTCACAAATAATTTCCTCCAGGGTGGCGTACTCTTCTAGCCTGGGTCCAGCTTGCGAGTCGATATCGCGTGCTTCCACTAAGATGAACCCGCAGTCGCTTGCATCAACTTTGTGGACACGCAGTATCAACTCCAATATATCAAAATTCTTGGCCGAAGGTTGGTACTGGATGAAACGACCTCCGAGGGCAAACCATACAGGGACGGTAGGAATCCCCGCTGCTTCGGCATCATCGCCCGGGAAGAAGGACTTAATGACGTCGGCCAGAGACGATCCCCTCGCAATCAGAGCCAAGGCCAAGTCCATGTGGCCCCCCAAGACCGCCGAGAGGAGGACATGGAGATTCCCATCGGCCCTCAGAAGTTCGGGCTTTTTCGAGACCTCCCGCAGGACATATTCGCCCTGGCCGGTATATGCCGCCATGTGAACAAATGAAATCCGCTCCTCGGACGATCCAACCCCATAATTCATCCGCTTGCCGCGGAAGTAACCCGCATAATTGTGAACATCCACTACATACGAGTCGCCCCTCCCGTCGTCGAGCACGCGGCTGAAGCCTTCCAGGAGAGTGAGTGGGAGTTTGTGTCGAAAGAGCGACGCGCCAACTTCAGGCACCATGTACGAGTTCCAATAGGCGCGTCGATAATTGGGGGCGCCTAGGGTAAGGTCGGCGAGCATGAGGCGGTAGTACGACTCTTCTTTGAAGAAGCTCTGGTGCTGGCCGTTGGTGTCTTCGAGACTCAGCCTTTCCATCACAAAGTCCCTGACGGTGCGGTGGAAGAACTGAACAACTCTCAAGGGGCCCGGTGTCTCCGAATCCCACTGCTCCTCTGGGAATGGACGTCGTGCCGGCGCGGTTTCGAGCAGACCCTTTGTGAGGCTCTTTAGTTGGCGCTGGGCGTCGTCGGCCATTATGCTGGCCGGTCGCCACGACGTAGGCTTTTTCCCATCAAGGGGCGGAAAGTTGGGATTGTCCAGCTCGTCGACCCAGCCGTAGGTAAGACAGTTCAAAGGTACTCTGTCGAAAGGATAGTGCGCTGTCATGAGTAGCATCTTGGCGGCTCTCTTCCTGTCATGAGGATCCAAGGAATCCAGCATTCTGTCGTACAACTTGTTGATATCCTGCGGGACGACCTCGAGCTTCTCCTCCAGCGCCTTTACCGTGTCATGGCGAAGCATACCCGCAAGTAGTGAGGAAACTACCAGCCTTGCCCAAAGGAAGACGCCTTCGGACCGCCACACGATCTTGTAAACGAGATCGAGGTATGACTCTCTAATCTGGTCGAAATTTTCGTCCCTCTCAATCGTCTGTCGACAGAAAAGGTAGATGTCGAACCACGTGAGCTCGTGCAGGTGTAGCTTCTGGTTCTCCACGCCGAGGTTATCGAACTCGAGATATGGCCGCGAGCTCGCGCAGATTTTGACATCTTCCTTGCTAGCCCAGCTCTGCAGTCTCTTGGCAAGCAGAACATGATCTCGACTGCTGCCCTCGTACTCGTCAAGGCCATCGATGAAGAAGCAGAAACGGTGTTTGGGAAACGTTCCATGCGCGGTCAGCATTTCAAAGGCCTTCGTGATGTCGGCGTTGCTGAAGAGATGCCCGGGGACGTAGAACATGTCGTTCTCCAGGCCGCGCCACTGCATGGGGAAAACAGTTGGAATGAGGTCGGGACAGTGCTGAAGCGTCTCGAAGAGCATTGACCGGCAGAGGCCGTCCAGTGACATTTGCATGGAGTCACCGGAGTTCCAGAAGTAGAAGCTCGCAAAGACGAGCGTCTTGTTCTTATCGGCAGCCCACTTCCCGAGCTCTTCTTTGATCCGACGGTGGCGGCAGAGGAATTTCATCAGCGTCGACTTCCCCGATCCTGCCTTGCCGGAGATGTGAAAGAGGCCTCCTCCGGCTTGTAGCCAAGACAAGAAGATGGCGCGATTCTCCCTCCGGCGCTCCAAATTTTCTTGCGGGGCCGGGTCGGTCGGGTAGCAAACCGGCAGTGGAGAATTGCCCGCCTCATCACTCTCTGGTTCCTCCTTGGCTTCGTCTATCCCGGCCAGGCTCTCCTCTGCCTCCGTCTCTTTTTTCAATATCCAATTAAACGTTCCTTCCTCCGGATCCGAGATAGCCTCCTCCCTAAGTTTCATGGAAGGGAAGAAAAGGTTTTGCAGGATGGTATTCTCTCTCGGCAGGGTCTTCATCTTCGAAAATAACGTCTCGAGGGACTGTCGCAGCTCCCATATTTCATCCCTCACTTGGTCAGTCGCTAACAAGGACGCTTTGGCACTGTCGTCTGCGAGCTGCTTCGCATCCTTGAGGATGCCCTGCCTGAGCAGGGAGAGCTGCGTAGCCGTCTCGCTGGAGAGATTCAAAGCCATACCCTGCAGCCTGTCGAGCCGGAGCTTAATGGATGACTGGTCTTGACTGCAGGGACGTTAACATGCGTGCCTTCGAACTAGGGACAAACGGACAAGGCGGCGTTACCTCAACATGACTGTTAGGCGTGTCAGGATCTGCGCTCGGTAGTCGCCCAGCTGCTTCTCTAGGCGGACGATCTCGGGCTCTCTGCGCATGCTCTTAATCTTAACCTTCAGGCTCTTCCACGTTGTGTGGTCGCCCAACACTCTTAGGCTGCGGAGGAGAGTCTGAAGCTTGCTGGCGACGGCCTCGCACTTGGAAGCAAGGTCTTTGAGAGCGATTTCATTTTTGGTCCTGCCGGGAATGGTGGTCACCAGGCCGGCGGTGATCTCAGCAAGATCGCCGACGATGGTGTCGACGTGCGCATTTCCATCGGTCGCGCCGGCTGCGGATTGATAGATCTCGTACGTTCCCGCCACAATTTTGCCCGCAAAATCGATAAAGGTTAAAATGCTCGACGCCAGGCCCAAGGCGGTGACGGGGTCCATCGCGCTATCGTTGGACGCCAAATGGCAAGCAGTGGGACGATGGCAGCAGTGCTCAACGGCTGGAGGAAGAAGCAGCTGAGAAGAGAAAACCGCGGCTTCGCCCCGCTGGCTGGCCGGCTGGGAAGTCAGTCCACTTGGCTGGCTTGGTACATGCGAGCTTTGGGGGCTAAGCTACATGGAACGCCCCGAGTTGCGCCGGAAGCCGAGCGGAAGAAGGCCCAATGAGGGGCCGTCCGTAGCCGGAATCTGGTGGGATTCCTCGCTCCTCCGAGTTTCTTCACCGGCTATACACGTATAGGCGGACCGAGGGCGGGCGCCAACCCCGGTAGAATGCAAGGTGTGATCGCGGATTAGGGCAAACAAGACAGGGGAGTTCCGCGGTTGGGATTACGGCGACGATTTGCGACAACATGGGAAGCAGCTGGTGGCAGTAGCCTTCGGGCACTTGTAACGACATATCCATTATCGCGACAGTAGATATTTACCGGGCAGTTTACTGCAGTGGTATTGCCTGTAAGATGTTGGCTGTGAGATTCGGGGGATTTAGAACAGATCTTAGGGAGTTCATAGCTTGTTCTGCCCCGGGCACCACGATCAAGGCGTCCCGACCGAGGGCTTCACACGGGGAAAGGTTAACTCACGGATCAAGAAAGCAAACACAGAGGAATAGACTTGTCAGCTAGCTGGCGGGTGCGTAGCGCACCCCATATACGGAAAGGTCACCTACTGATCGGCACATATATGTTCCGTGGCTACGCTGCTTAAAGGTTGTACGTATGTGTCAAATAAATGTTGGATATCAGGGGTTCTAAGATAGAACGCCACAGAGATTACCTATGGCGACTATAGCAGCCATATCCACAAGTATAAGCCCTTCAACCGACGTGGTTTAAGGATTCTATTATTAATATAACTATAATAACGGTTTTGACCTTAATAACAAATATACGCTTATATTTAATAATTAAAGTTTTAATTTTATTTAGTATTAATATAACGCCTATAAAATAAGCGTTTTTTAATTATAATAAATAAAGGTATTAAAAAAGAATAATTTATTTAATTTTCAAGTAATAAAAATAATAAAATAACGAATTTTAAATGAAAGAAATATTTTCAAATTTATAAGATTATATCGCTTCGAATTAGAAATTATTATAATTTATATGTAACGAACCTGTTATACATCTACCTGAAGGTATAAGCAGTATCCGAAATGGGGTCTTGATTTGCAGGTAATAATAGTAAAATAAATAATTCGGGGGTTTGTTCGTTAAGAAAATTTGCGTACTTTTCTCTTAATTGGAGAACGATACCTTTAATTAAAGGCTTAGATTAATAACTAAAAAGCGAAACTAAATAGATACTATTTATATAAGAAACCGTTCGTTATATATATTTATTCTAAATTTAATAAATATATCGTAAATCTATATAATTTATGTAATTTATATAATCTGGTTCCAAATTACCTAGATTACCTGAATTATTTAAATTACTTTAACTTTAGCGCGGAAAAAGCTAAGTTTTCCTTAATCTAAAAATTAGCCGTACGGAGTCCGTATTAAGCTTTAAAGGTAGGGTTTTTTTTTTAAATATAAAAACTTTTTTTTTATATTATAATATTTTTTTTTAAGGATTTTAATTTTAAAAATAAAAATCGTAAGTATTTTTTTGGTTTTATTAAAAAGATTTTTCAAATTTTCCTTAATTAATGTAATATTTGCGATATTTGTATTAATTTAATTAAGAATTTTAATATTAAACCTTTTTTTTGCTTTAATTATATTAAGTTCGGCAAAGTTAATTATTTTTTCGTTTTAAAACGTTTAAGTTATAATTGTTATACCCGTTATTAACGTTCGTTTTGTAACGTTTTAATAATAAATTTCTTAAAAAAAATAAACAAAACGTAAAACCGTTTATTACGGAAGTAACATAAAATTAAGGATAATTTTTTTAGCGTATTAAAAAATCGCAAAAAAAAAAAAGCAAAAAGTAATTAAAAGAAAAGTTAATTAAATTACGACGTTAATAAAACGAAAGATTTAAAAGATTTATTAAAAAGTTAAAACGTTTATATTCTTAATAAAAAAATTAAAAAAAAAATCTTTAAAAATGTTAAAAAAAGTTTGGAATTTAATTAATTGGAAAAACGGGAAAAATTGGAAAAAAATTAACGTTACGTAAAGGCAAAATAAATATAATTTGCTTCCGAAATAAACGTTATAACGGAGGCGTTCTTTTTCGATTAAAACGCCGTAAACCTGGATTTGGGCGGGGGATCGTTATCGTCTGCGACCTGGGCCGGATTAGAAACGATTGGTCAGAATTTTATCGGTAAAATTTCTTTACCAGGTTTATCGCATTCGACAAGTAACTAAATAATTCCCATATATTGTTTTTAAGTAAGTAATTTATTTATTTAATTAGGTACTGAACCTTATTTTTAATTATTCGATTTCGTATTTGTTATCGTTTTTTTTTTTTTTGAATTCGAGATTCTTTTTAAGCGGGACATCTTTTAAGGCTAGTTTAAATAAAAAAATATAAAATATAAGGTATATTTTTATAGTTTTGGAAAACGATAATTTATAATTAATTTTTAAAATAATTTTATTAATTTTAAATAAGTTCAGTTTTTTAAAATTAAGCTTGCCGTCAAGTTTTTTCGTCTTGATTTATAAAATATTTAAAGTTGTATTTTATTTTTAACGTAATAAATAAACCTTATTTCCTTTCGTTAAAATTAATTTTTTATTTCTTTTTTGTTATAATATTAGGCTATTTTTTGCTACAAAAATTATAATTTTGTTTAAAATCGGATTTATATTATCTTAATTTTTGTTATTATTATTTTATTCGAAAAGTTATTATAATAATAACGGGGGTTTTATAAATTGATTATTTTAGTCGTTAAATTAGCTCTTTGTATCTATATATAATTATATAAAAAACTATACCTATATTCTTATTTATAAACGTATTATAAATTATTTATACAAATAATAAAAGCTTAACCCAATTATCCTGTTAATAATTAACGTAACTTCGAAGATATTGTTCCAAGGTTTAATTTAGCCGTTTTATCTAATTATTTATTTAAAGGTAATAGATTATTAAAAACCTAAGCTTAATACTAATTTACTTAAAAAAACTAATACCGAATTTGGATATAAAGAATTTATCTCGGTCGGAAATAACCCTTTCTAATATTTCGTACTTATCGAAATAATGTTAAATAAAGACGTAAGCTAATTATTCTGCCGTTACGGTTCCTTTAAAAAGTAGAAAGTATTTATATTTAATAAATTTATTAACAATTACTTATATTTTATCGTACTTAACTTTAATAACTAGATTTTTTAATAAAAGGAAATTAATAATAAAATTTTAAGCTATAATGTTTCATACTTTATTAAAAATATCTATAAATTATATTAATTTATACGGTTTATAGCAAGCTGTTTTAACTTTATTACAAACGTTATAATCTTTAATTACTTATTTAACTATTTGGCAAAGTTTAAAAAAGTTATATTTTTCTTAAAGTTATTTAATTATTTTATATATTTTTTAATATTTATATAAAAAGTTTTCGAAAACCTTTTTAACGAATTCTTTTTATCGTTAACGGAAAATATAAATCTTGCCGTAGAATAATAACCAGTTTTTATCCCCTCTCTTTGATTGTTTGGTTTCGTTTGGTTTCTTTGGGTTATAAAGGCTTTTAAAGTATATTAATTCATTTAAAGTAAACTATTTCAGGATTATATATAGTTATACCGTTCCATTTTCCTTTTAATGTAACATTTATATATAACGGTTAAAAACCTTTATATTATAATTTCCTTTTCGATTTAAAGTATCTGCCTAGATATTTTCTTTACCCTTAATATAATAAATCTTAAAATTAAATTTAAATAAAAGAATTATCTAATTCTTATAACGTTTATTTATCTTTTAAATTATTATAAATCGAATAAAATTTTTGTAATTTAAATAAATATTAAAAAACTTTTTTGTTCTATTAAAAAAAGTTACTATTTTTTAAACGTTAAAATAATTGCTAATAATTTCTTATCGTAAATAAAGTATTTAAATTTTACGTTTTTAAAGGTTTTAAAAAAGTAAGCTATTAGGTACCACTTTCCGTTACCTTTTAGTTGCTTTAAAACTGCTTTAAAAGCATAATTTAATACGTTTATCTTAAATCGTTTTTTTGTTATAATTGGGTAGCTTTATTACCGGGGTATTAACAATTTTTCCTTATTTTTGCGAAAAATTTCCTTAACTTCCTTTAAAAGTTCGAATTTTTTTCTAATATACTCCTTAATAATAAGCTTAATTAAAAAAGTAAACCATCTTTTTAAAGTTTTTAATTAATTGGCGTACATAATTAATAAATTTCAAAGATTAATAAATATTAATAAGAGTTATTTTATTAAAAATTAACCAATTTTTAATAACTTTTAACTTAAAATTTTAAATGTAAATGTATTTAGGGGTAATAATAAATTCTAAAAAATTTAACTTTTACATATACCAAACGCTTTTTTTAACGTTTACCAGCAGATTAACCTTTTTAAAAGCTTTTAATATTTATATAATATATTTCTTATATTTTTCCAAGATTTTTAAATAAATAAGAATGTTGTCGAGGTATATAAAAATAAATTTATTTAAGTATTTACGTAAAATAGTTATAACTATATATTAAAAACTTATTAAAACGTTAATAAGTTTAAAAGGTATTATTTTATATTTATAATATCCGTATATCATTTCAAAAGTAATTTTCCATTTTTCTCCTTTAGTTATTCGTATAAGATAATATTTTTCCTTAAAATCGAAAAACGTAAACCATTTAATTCCGCTGATATTTTCTTTTATAATATTTATAAAAATTAAAAGGTAACCGTTTTTAATAATAATATAGTTTAGCTATCGATAATCATATATACGCCTATATATTAAATCTCCATTTTTGTCGAACCTTTATTTATTATCCTTTATCTTAAGTACCATAATTATAAAATAACTAACGAAAAACTTAAAAGGTTAAATATATCCTTTTTAAAAATCTTATTAAAAGCTTTTTTATAAAGCCTTTACTTTTTCGGAGTTTATATAATAAATCTGGTAAAGCTTCAAATAATATTTCTTTTGATAAAAATCCTATAATTCTATTAATTATAATCAGGCAACTCTTTACGGGTCCGTTTCTTAAACAATTTTCTGAACCGTCGATATTTAAAAGGTACTATTACTATTAGATTCGAGGTTTTGACTTTTTTAATCACGTAACAAATTTCGTAAAAATCTTTCTTTTGCAAGTTTATAAAGTTACTTTAAATAAACGTCTAATTTTCTAAAATAATATATAAATTATTAAAACGAATTTATAATATTCTTAAAATAACGTTATATCTTAAAATATCAGTTATATCGAAAATAACCCTTTTTAAATATTTTTATACTTAAATTATAAATTTTTTAATCTTTTTAAAAACTTAATTATTATCGTAAATTAATAAATTTCCGTTAACTGTTCGTAATTTATATAATTACTACTTATATTTCCAAAAAATTTAGTATTTTTTAGTTACCTTAAAGGAAATAAAACCACTTTTTATTCCGAAATTAACTATTACGTTAAACGTTTTATTTTTATAATAAATAAATATTTTAATCTAATTCCGTAATTCTTTTTTTATTTTACATGAAGTTTTATATTTATAAACTTTTCGATACCTTACTTTCGAAAGCTTCCGTAATTTTTTAATTAAGGTACCTTTTTAATTAAAAGGCGCCTTTATTCGCAGGCTTTTTTAATAGCATATTTGGTACAATAATCGTTTATATATCTATATTACTCCCTGTTACCAAATTAGTATTTAAAAGTAATTATCTTTTTTAGCTTATCTTTAAATCTTATATTTTACGAATTATAACGTCGAAAAAATAAACCTTCGAAAGGGTTATTCTTATATTTAAAAGTTCGTATTAAATGTAAAATATCGGAAAATAATATAAACATCCTTATAATATAACCTTTCGGCTTTATTTTAATTCGGAATATAAATAACAAAACTTAAAATAATCTGGCTATCGGAAGGTTTTTATATATCGATACTTATCGTCTGGTTTTATAAATATTTCCTTTTTATCTCATCCTAACCAAAAGTTATTATCTTGCTTAATTCGTAAGTAAAATAAATAATCGTATATTTAATAAACGGTTTAATAAAAAAAATTATAATCGTTGATTAATAACTTATATTTAAAGTATATTATATATTCTAGAAATTTATAAAATTTTGAGACTAATTATCTATAACTATTAAAATCTTATTATAATTAACCATTTTGGTTATATATTTTATATTTTTATATATTAAGATAATAAATACATTTTAACATAATAGTTATCCTAAAAGCTACTTATTTTGGATAATATTTGCAAATTTTAATTATAAAATCTTTACAAATAAAACAATTTTTATATTTTAGGTCGTTATCTTTAACTTTATTAATCGTAACAATAACAAATTCCTAATCGACAAAGGTAAAGCTAATTTTCTTTCTCGTCCTTTTTTTCGTTATTTATTTTTCGTTCGGCCGCATAACCCTTTTTTTTAAACTAAAAAATCCTTCCTTTTTTTAAAGTTCCTTTTAGCTAAAAAACGATATTTAGTTTTATTATGACCTTTTTTAACATAATTAAAACATTTAATATTAAACTTATTTTTTTGGATTTTTTCGAAACGGTATTAGCTTTCTTTTAGAATTTATCCTTTTTGTTTTTGCTACTAAAACGTTTATTATTACTTCGTTTACTGGTTTTCTGTTTTTCGAAATACCGATTAAAAATACGTCGGTTAATAATAATAACCTGGTCGATATAATTTTCGAAAAGTCTAATTTTAAACACTTTAAACATTTTATCTTTAACCTAGGTTTTTAAGTTATCATAAAAAAAATTAACGCGCTTTTCGGCAACTTAAAAACTGTTATTAAGCGGTTAAATTTAATCGTATATTCGGCTGCTAACTTAGTTTATTTAAGGAGATGCATTTGCTTAATTACGTATTATTATTTATCCGTATCCCTAAATAAAGTTCGTATTCGTTCCTTAAACTATTTATAAATTTAAAAAATATAATTAATAACGTCCGTAAATTCGAAAAAATAATTCGTTAAATAATTCTTTAAAGTAAGTTCGAATTAACCGAATATCTTTCCGGCAAGTAATTACAAAATAACCATTACTTTTTAATAATTTTCCGTTAAAATTTTTTTATAAAATTTAAACTAAAGTTTAGCTTAAATCAAAAATCCTTTTATATTAATAATTCTATTATAAAGCTTAAAAGAATTAATTTATAACCTTTAACGTTAAGCATTCCGTAATAAGCAGGAAAAGATATAATTCTTTTTCGGGTCCGGTTGAAACCGCATAAAAAGGATATAAAGGTTTTTAAAAAAGGTACAAAAATTTTCATTTATTAGATAATTTTGGCGTTCTTCTTTTTTAGCTTTATAACTTTTTAAGTCAAAAAGTTTAATTTTGTTTTAGTTATAAACTTTTTTTTCCTTTTAGTTTTTTGCTTTATATTTTTCTTTAACTTCTTTTTTTTTCGGACTTTTTTGAAAGAACTTTAATAATTTCTTTAAAGATAAAAATAAATTATTATTTAAAAAAAATCTTTTAAATTTTTACCTTTAGTAATAAGTACCATATTATTAATTAATTAAAGAACCTTTTTAATAAAGAGTAAATTATTTAATCTAATTATTAATTTTTTTACGAGCTAATAATTAAAATCGAATATGTTATTTATTTTGTAAACGTCGTTTTATAATATCGTTTTTATTAAATTTAAAAAGGCTTATATTTAATTAGGCCTTAAATTATTCGTTAACTATTAATTAAGAAGTTATTAAAATATAACGAACTTATTATATATCTACCTGAAGGTATAAATCATATCCGAAATAAGGTTTTAATTTGTAGGTAATAATAATAAAATAAATAATTCGAAAGTTTGTTCGTTAAAAAAATTTACGTATTTTTCCCTTAATTAAAAAACGATACCTTTAATTAAAAACTTAAATTAATAGCTAAAAAGCGAAATTAAATAGGTATTATTTATAGAAAAAATCGTTCGTTATATATATCCATTTTAAATTTAATAAGTATATCGTAAATTTATATAATTTATATAATTTATGTAATCTGGTCCCAAATTACCTAGATTACCTAAATCATTTAGATTACCTTAACCTTAACGCGGGAAAAGCCAAGCTCTCCCTAATCCGAAGATTAGCCGTGCAGGGCTCGCACCAAGCTTTAAAGGCAGGTTTCTCCAAATACAGGAACCCGTATTCCTATACTGTAACATTATATAACCTACAAAACTAACGTTTAAAGATTAATCGAAAAAATTTAATCCGTAAATTATCCGAAATACTTCCACCGAGATTACCGCTAACAGTATAATTATCGTATTAAGTTCCGCTGAATAAATAAGAATTAACGAAAATTTTCATTTTATAATACAAATATTTATTAAAAATAAATTTAAGTATAATATGGATTAAATCATATACGTATAACGTGTTATATAAACGAACGTAATATATAAGTTAGCGTAATACTTTTTTAATTATTTTAATTATTTATTTTTTATCGTTTAATTTTTAATATTAATATTATAAACCGTCTTATAAAAAAAGTAAAAATAAATCTAGCTATTTAAATTAAAAACCGAGTTTTAAAATTTAGTTATAAAAAATTTGGTTTTATTTAAAAAGTTTTATTTTTTACCTTAATATGCCGTTTTACCGGTAAATATTGTTATAACCTAAGAACTTAACCTATTACCAGACGGTCGAAGGATGTGTGGACATTTCCAATAAAGGGTCTTGGCTTACGTAACCGGCTCGATAGGTTTAGTGGAGAAAATGGAGCTTGGCGCTTTAAGCCAGTCGAATATTACTTCAGCTAGCTCAGGCCTTGCTGGCTCTTTTTTAAAGTTATTTAAGTACTATTTCATAACGTTAATAATTAATTAATTAAATCCTAAATCCCCGGTACGAACTAGCGAAACCTAAATATTAGTTTCAGAAAATAAGTTTCGTTTTTTATATTTATTTTTTTTAAAAAGCGAAAATTTATAATTATATTTATATTTATACGATTTTTTACGTTATAATTTATTATTAATATTATTTTAATTTTAATTAAAACTTTTTTATTACTTTTAAACTTTAAAAGGTTTATTAATTAAAGTTTAAATACGTTACATTATTATCCCTTTTTTTAAAAAAAATATTATAAATCCGAATTTCTTTAATTTTACCGCGTAATTTTAAATAAATAGGATATACGTATACGTACGATAATATTTTGGCAAAATTAATAAACGGATATAAGATTCGAAAATTTTATTCGTAATTAAATCTTTTACGATAATTTTGGGTAATTATATAATTTAATTATTTAAATTTATCGTTTAATGAAAATATTATAAAAAAACGAATATAAAATAGGTTAATAATATATAAACATTAATAAAAGTTTATAATTTTTATTAATTAAAGTTTTTTTATATATAAATATTACGATATATTATATAATAAATTTATAACTTTTATAAAGAAGTTTAAATTTTACCGTTTACCGAAGGATTTATTTTTTAATATTAATATAATTTATATTACTTTAAACAAAAGTTAATAATTTATAAAAACGTTAATTTTTAATTAATTTAAATTTTTAAATTAAGTAATTATTTATTTAAAAAATATTTATTATATAAAATAAAGTTAAAAACGAAACGATTTTATAATAATAACAATTTAAATACTTTTATATATTTATTTTTTATAATTTTAATTATTATAGAGAAGATAATTTTAAAAATTAATAATAATTATTTCGCCCGTTTATTAAACAAACTTTTATTATTTTCGGGTATATTATAAAATAAGATCGATATATTAAAAAGGTTAAATATTTACGATAATTATTATACGTTAAACAAAAATATAAATTAGTTATTAAATAACGTTTAAATAATTTTATTAAATCCTTTTTAATAACATAATTTTAATTAAAATAAATTACGTTTTACAACTAAATATAACAACTTTAATATTTAAAATTATATTTATAATATAACATTTTATTATAATATTATTATACGGAATATTATTATTACTTTTACCCGTTATTATAACCGTATTTCGAAAAAAAAGTTAAAATAATTTATATTTCGTTTTAATTAATATTATAAAAAAAATTGGTTTTACGAAACGTTATAATAATATTTAATATTACTTAATACTTTTTATTAATTCGTAAATAATATTTTCCGGATTTTAAATTTTAATTTTATTAATACGTTTTATAAACCTCATAAGTAAAAATTTTCCGGCTTTTTTAATTAAAATGTATACCGTATAATAAACGTTATTTAATTTTTTAAATATAATTAACGAAAACGAAGGTATTATTAATGGTATTTATAATGTTTACCGAAAATTCTTTTAAGTAATATATAAATTTAAAAAAGAATAATTTTATCGGGTTTTAAATTATTTTTACCTTATTTAAAAAATTAAAAGATAATTAATTATATCCGGAAAATATAAACCAATTAAATTAAAATAATTAATTTATATAATAAAAACGGTAGTTTTTTTTATTTCCGTTTTATTTTATATATAAATAAACGTTTTGTTTATATTTATACATATATATTGATTTGATAATATAAACGGAATATATATAACGTAGATAACTCTAAAAGCGGATTATTAATTTTTAAATAAAATAATATAATTATATTAAATGTTATTAAACTTTTATTTATTTAAACCTTTTATTTTTTATATATATAATATTTATATATTTACGTTATTTTAATAAAAATTACGTATTAAATACGAATTATTTGTAAAGAAAAAAAGGTTTAATATATATAGAATTACCGAAATATTTCGATTGAAAATTTCTTTTTAAAAACGTAGCTTACCGAATTTATAAAGTATATATGCTTTTGGTTAACCGTCGCCGAATTCGAAATTGTTACGTATAATATAATTTTTAAATATTTTGGTTACGTTAAATGGATAAAGGAAGCGTTGTAAAGTTTTAATTAAAACGTACTAATAGATAGGGATTTATTTAACGAAAATCTTTTATTATTATTTGTTAATGATACGTTATTTAGTAATTTAAATAATTTAGCGGATAATTTATAAATATTTTATTTTTAAACTTAAGAATATAATTTATTTATATTATTTTTAAACGATATAATTTTGATTAAGGCGTATAAAATAAGATTTTTTTATCGAGTGGCTATAAAAACGGAAATATTTTTAATACGGTTAAAATTTTATAAAGCAATAATTTTTTTAACTTAAATATAAATAATAATTAACCGTTAAACGATTTCGTTTTTGTTAATAAAGAATTTCGAAATTATTACCGTTTTTTTAAAAAAGTTTAAATTTATTTATATTTTCCGTATATTATACGATATAACGATATTAATTTTATTAAGTAGCTAATATTAATATTATTAAATTTTTTATGGGGCCGGTTAATATAATTACCTAAAAAAAATGTTTTATTTTGATTAGATATTATGTTTTGTAATATTAGATTAAATGTTTTATAATATTAGATTAAATGTTTATTAATTTAATCTTAGCGTTAAATTTGGTTTTTATAAAATTTAGGGCAAAAATATGGAAAGTATTTAATCGAAAAAGCGAATATTATAATTTATAATTTATTGGTAAATTCCGCCGATCGAAAAATAATATATACAATATTAATATTATTTTTTTTCGGGATTCGTTTTTAGTTAGGTATTATATTTTTTTGCAACACGAATTTTACGTCCGTTATATTTTTTTCCGGAATAGGAGTTACGTTATTTAAAACTTTCGTATTAAGATTATTAAACGCGATTATTTTTTATTTCGTAATGTTTAATTTATAGAAAAATATTTATTTCGGGTTAAAAAAGATAATTAAAAAATTAAAAATTTTTTAACCGTAAGCCGTAAAATTATAGAAACTTAATTTATTAATTTTAACGATATTATACTTCTTAATAATGAAGAAGGTGGGCTTAATTAGCTGGATATAACAGAGGACGAAAAGCAACTTATAAATGGCTTTAACGTAGTTACTAGAAAATTTTTTGATAACGAATTTTTTAAGGATAATTTGATTTTGAATAATTATAGTATATTATATACGGAAAAAGGTTATGATTTTATGGTATAGATTATGAATAATTCGGTAGATGGTTTTAATTAAGATTATCCGTTATCGTTTATATAGTTATCAGATAAGTAAAGTAAGGATTTGTCGGACGAAAACGAACTGTTAATATAATTTTTTATTTTTTTATTATTTTTACGTTTTGTTATAACCGATATAAGATTATAGTATATTTTTAATATTAATAATTTTCGAATTTATTATAGTTTTGATTAATAGTATTTCGTTCGTGTATTTATTTTATAATTATGTCGTATAAACTTTCTATATTATAATAAATTAACGTATAGATAATATCGTATTATTTATAGTTAAGTTTATTATAAAACGTCGTATTAATTTATGTATTTTATTTGTAATTAATTTATTAACTAATATTTTTGCGTATTTTTTAAAACTTTTTTGTCCGGTTTTATACTTCTTTTGTTTATTATTATAATTTATGTATTAATAACTTTTTTTATATTATAAGGCTTTAAAATTATTTTCGTTTTAGGTGTAATATCTAGGTTTAAGTTTTTTTGGAAAATTTTATTCGAACCGTATAATAACGCCTTATATTTTGGAACCGTATACGAATATTTTTTGCCGCGTTTTTATACGTAATTTGTATATTTATTGTTTATATAATTTTATAAATTATAATATTTATAAAACGGTTATATAATATATATTCTTTCGTTAACCGGCCCGGTTTATAAAGTTATAAACCTTTTTTTATATTATTTATAAGGTGCTTGATTTATATATTTCTTTCGTTAAATTATAAAAGCTGAAATTAATAAAAGGTTCGTAATTAGTTTAATAATTTAATAACTTATAGTGCCGGTATAATCCGTTATAATATATATATTATTTTTTCGGGTGTTATTAGTTAAAATACCTTAAGCGGTATTGTTGGTATTTAGCGTTTATATAAATACCGTACCTTTTAACGATTAGAAATTTTATTTATAATATAGGCCTTTTGTGATATTACCGAATTCGAATATCGTTATTAATTGTAAAAGTTTTTTAATTAGTATAAGTTAAATTTGGCGACAAAACTTAAAGTATTTATAATTTTTTAATTTTTTTTATATTAATATAACCTTATAATATATACTTAGTATTAGGAATTGATTACGTATAATATGCATTTTCCGGGAGGAACGTTCTATATTTAAGAATAATTAAATATTATTTACTTAATTGAAAATTGCTTTAATTAAGATAAGGCCGTAAATTATATTATATTACGGATTATTCCGGTAACGGTTTTAATTATTTTCTGGATTAGGATTTTATTACTTATTTTCAAGGTTATTTATTAATAGTAAGTTATTTATTAAAGGCAGGTTATATATTAAGGTTAAGTTATTTGTTAAAAATAAGTTATTTATTAAGGCCAAATTATTTATTAGAGTTAAATTGTTTATTGGGGCTAAATTGTTTATCGAGGTTAGGTTGTTTATCGGGAATATTATTAATAAATTTAACTTATTTAATCGGAATTTTAGAATTTTCCGGGTTTATTTAAGGTATATTATAAGCAAAATTTAAAAATGTTTTTTTAAGTAATCGTTAAGGTTATTTATATTTTATGATATTATAAAATGTATAAAAATATATATTATAATAAGAATTTTAAGTATTAAATAAAAAGGTAATGGGTTAATAATTATTATATTATATATAATAAAACGTTTAAAGGTATATAAAGTAATAATAAGTTTTTATTTAAATAAATAATATTAATTATTTATTAAATAATTATAATAGATTTATTCCATTTATATTTAATTAAAAAAAAATTTAAATTGTATTAAATAATTTATAATAAAAGAAAAAAAATTTATAATTTATATATCATTATTAAACTTTTCTTTATAAGTTATTATTTTATCATAAAAAAAGTAACGTTAATTTAGATTAATATTTAATTATTTATATAAACTTAATTATTTATATAGTTATAATTATATAATTTTAAATCTTAATATTAATTATATTAATTATTTTCGAATCTTTTTATAACCTGTTCGTAATCCGTAAAGTTCGTTAATATATTATAAATTTTTATTTATTTTATATTATTATTAATATACATTTAGAAATCTTTTAGTCTGTCAACCTTATTTTATTTTATACATTTTACCTTTTTAATTTTTATTTTTCGTTTTAATTAATTAAAAATAACGTTAATAAGTTTATAATATTCCTAATTTATTTATGTATAAATATTTATTTTTTGGCTTTTAATATATGGAATTATTAAAATAATATTATTATCGTTTAATAAAATAAAATACGGTAATTATATCCGAAAGTTATATAATAATTTAGCAAAAAATTAAAACGTATATAAAAATATAAATATTGCCAAGTTATTATTTAATATAATTTATATTAATTATAACGTTTAATTTTTTAAGTTAATTTCATATATATATACCCTTTTTTTAATTTTTATATTAATTAACAAATTATTTATAAATGCCGTTAAATACGTTTTCGATAAAATTTTAATATTAAACGGTTTTAATAAAGTTAAGTTTATTACAATATATTTAAAAACGTAATTTATCTATTGTTATATAATTTTTAACATATATTTTATTAACGATAATATTTAAATAATATTTAAATAGTTATTTGGGGGTTTCGGTTATATATATATATATTATAAAATATTAATAAAAACGTTTTTATATATTTTGTTGGCAATTGGTGCTTTCAGGTGCTACCGGCTGGTGGGCTTTGTTCAGGCTAGGCAGCAGAATGCTGCCTGGGATAACCTTTGTCCACTGATGATCCTTTGTTACCTAATCGTGTATGTAAGGGCGATTGCCTACGGACTAGATTAGTCCTTTCTCAGTACTTAGAAAACCAATATAGAGCAATTACGCCAGATTCCTGCATTCGATCACTGTAATTATTAACATGGTAACATCTTTTAGTTAATTAGCAACCGTAATACGTTATACGAAATAATTGATTATAAATTTAAGAATTAAGTTAATTAAAAAAAATATAAGATTTAAGAAAAAGTTGTTTAATTAACGATTTAAAAAAAGTTAAGTAATAATTAATAATGGCAGAAAAACGTAAAACCTTTAAGAAGTTCCCTATTAAATAAATTAGTAACTTATCTGATAACGGTTTCGTCTTTAAAGGACGGAAGTATATAAATAACGATAACTTTTTTCCCTTTTTTTATTCCGAACCTTTTTCCGATTAAAAGGTTCTTTAAAATAAAGAATTTATAATAAGAAAAAGCAGGCGGAAAAATAAGAAGTATTTTTAATGGAAGATAACCTGTCGCCTTAATAATAAAGGCTAAAAGCAGATTTAAAAAAGTTTGGAACTTTAATTTAAAAATAACATACCGAAATAAATTTAAATAAGCTTTATACGTTCTTAAGTACTAATATAAATAATATTAAACAGGACGTTAAAATACGGAAAAATAAATATTAATAGATTAAAAATAAGGTTAAAAATATAAAGCTTTAAAACTAAAAGATTAACGAAATAATGTTACGATTAAACGATATAATAATAAAGTTTTTAAATATATTCGGAAATAAAATGTCGCGAAATTCGAAAAGTTTATAAAGTGCAAGTATATAAGTAAAAGTATTAAAGAACGTTTAGTTTATGGTTCGGGTAGATAGCTTAAAAGAAGTTCCCGTTATAGTACCCGTTATAGCATTTATTATAGTACCCGAAAAAAGCGACGTAAAAAAGATTAACCTTTTAAGAAAAGGCGGAAAAAAGCCCCGGAGGTAATTTATTAAAAAACCCGATTTTCCGAAAAAAAAAAGTAAAAAGGTAAAGTTACCGTTTAAAAAAAAAGAAATAATATATGAAAACCTTAATAATTTAAATAACTTATTATTTTTAACCTTTTTTTTAAGGTTATTTAAAAATTTACCGAAATAACGGAAAGGATATTATAATTTTTTTAGCAATTTTTCCGGCTTTAGTTTTAAGAATTTAGATAACTTTAACGAATTAAGTATCCGTTTAAAAAAACGGAAAAAGGATTTTAAAAAGTTTAATAACGATTCGAAATTCCGTTAAAAACGTTTCGATTTTTTTTTAAATAAGGAAAATTATTTATAAAATTAAATTAATTAAAAGTTTTAAAATAACGCCTTTAATTTTATATTAAAAAAGATTGGTTATAAAAATAGTATAAAATTAAAGTAAATTAATTAATTATATTTAACGAAAGTTATTATTAAAATCTATAAAAAGGTATTTTTTAAATTAATTATAAATATTAAAAAAGGAATAAAAATATTAAGAATTTTATAAAAAATTTATATAATAATAAATAAGGTTTAATAAAGGTTATTTTAAAAAAAGTTTAATAAGATTATATACGATAAAAAAAACTTTATATAGTTTATTATTAAATTTTAAAAATTATTTCGAAAAATAAAAGGTTATAATATAAAGTTTAGGATTAAAAAATATATTACGATATTTTTTATTATTATAAAAAATCGTATTAACAGCTGGTATAAAACGATATAATTAGTTTTACGATAAACGGATTATTTTTTTTAATAACTATTCGACGATTTTAATAATAAATTTTATAACTATATAAATTAAAAAAAATAACGGACGGTTTTATAACGTTTAAAAAAATAAAGGTAAGAAAAATAATAATAATTTTCGAAATAATAAGTTCGTATAAAATAAAAACAAAAAGTTATTTTGCTTTAATTATAACAAATATGGATATTTAACGAAAAATTATTTTAAATCTTAAAAAAAGAAAAACGGTAAAAAAAAAAAAGGAAAACGAGGTTAACGTTAAGGTAATAATAATAACCAAAGCAATAGCTTTCGTAATACCCGCGGCGACGTCCGCGGTGGTAAACCGGGTAAAAAGCAATTTATCCTTAAAGGTTTAGGAGATTTGTACCGTTCTAGTAGAAAAATATTTAGCGCTTATGTTAATAAATAACAATTTTAAGATTTTATGTAATGGTACGATAAGGTAATTTAGAAATTAGTTATAATGATTAATGTTATTAAAATTATAACGCCTAAATGCCTTGAAGTAATAGCTATAATAACTAATTACTTTAAAGCTTTAATAACTAATTACTTTAAAGCTTTAATAATTAATTACCCTATAGCTTTAATAATCGAAAGCTTTAAAGTAACCGTTGCAAATAACGCTAACAAAACGTTTTAAAAAATAGTTATAATAATTAAATACTTTAAGGTTATAGCGATTAAAAGCCTTGAAATAGTTGTTATAAGTAATGCCATGCTATTATATATCCATTTATCTATAAAGGATAATAAAAATCGGTTACTTTAAAACTTAGGAACGAACGTTAATATTACGAATAATATTAAGAACTTCGAGAAAAATTCGGTTTTAAATATTAAAAATAAGGAAATTTATATTATAATAGGTAAAGAATTTATTATCGTTATTACTATTAGGATAATAAAATAACCCTTAAAAAGTCTACGTAAAAAAAATAACGAAATTATAATAAAGTATATGTTATATATTAACGATTTTTTTCTGAAAATATTTTCTGAAAAAATATATTATAAAAAAAAAGGTTACCTAAATAAAAATATCTTGGTAAATTTCAACGGGTTCCAGTTAATAATAATTAACGTATTTCGGAAAGGCTTTTTTTTATAACTTTATAAGAAATCGGAGCTTATTATTAAGGTCTCGGAATTAACGAACGATAAGAATTATTAATAGGGATACGTATTAAGGCAGGTATTTAATAAAGACGATAATAACTTAAAAAGGGCGTTCGTTAACGTTTTTAAGAATGGAAAAGTTCGTATAACGGACGAAGTAATAAAAAGAATTATCTTTTAATACCGTCGTTTTTGTTATTTTAGTATAAAACGATTAATTTGAACCATTAAAAGGTTTACGGGAATAAATTTAAACCTTAACGAAATAAAAACGTTATTTTATATAACGTATAACGAAAAAAAAATATAGAAGATTTTATTTATAAACTTTTAATAACGGAAATAATACGTAAAAAAATTATTTGGTATAATATAGGTTTAATTAAACCCGTTAATATTAAAAATAATAATTATTTCGGTTTTATTATAAATAATTTTTTACGTTATAAAAAATATTATTTATTTAAAATTAAAAACGAAATATAATAAAACTTATATGTTTATATTATACAAATAATTAAACGTTTAAAAATAACGTTTTTTAACGTAAAAGGTTAAAGTAAAAAAATAAAGATTTTACGTTTAAATAATAATAAAAAGTTCGATATATCGATTATCAAGAACTTTTGCGCGGTTAAAGGCATTAAATTAGTAATTTCTAACTTTTATAATTAATATTAAAACGAAGTTACGGAAAAAGGTATTTAATTCCTATAAAACGAAGTTTATACGACTTTAACTTAAATAAAAATCCCGATATATTTTTAGGATTTAATAATAAAAGTTATAACGTATATAATTAATAAAATTAGATAATATACGATAAAGGATATAATATTAATCGAATATTTTAAAAACGTATTTAAATTTAATAAATTATATAAACCTAATAATAATTACTTTCGAATTTTCGGTAATTGGTATATAATTTTAATTAATAAAAATTATAAAATTAAATTAAAAAAAGTTAATAACCTGTAAAATAAAAGGTATATTATTAAGTTATTAAAGAACGTATAATTATAAAGTATAGCTTTTAAAAAGCGGTAAGTTATTTATAATATTATATATTATAGTTTATAAAAATTTAAAAAGATTAAAAAAGTTTTTTAACCTTAAAAATATTATTCGATTACTTTTATAATCCGTATAAAAGCGTTTAAAATACCGTTAAAGATAAAAAGGTATCGGAATAAAAAATAAAGATAATAACGTTATTTCGGAAAACGATACGGATTAGGAAATTAAATAAGTTAAGCGTAAAAGGGGATGCCCGAAAAAGATAATTTTTAAGTTATATACCTTAAAGGCCTTAAACGAAACCTTTAAGCTAATGCGTAAATTAAAGTTAATTTTAACCTAAAAGGGCGAAAAAGGCGATAAGGGTTTATATATCTTTTATTTTGTTTTAAACGTCGACGATAACGACTTTTTTAAAGGTTATGGAAACGCCGATCAAGTTATCCGGAATATTTACGAATATAAATAAATAGTTAATATATTAAAGAATAAATACGATAATATTTTTAAACCTAAAAATTTAAAAGATATTAATTTAAATAAGTTATTTATTATTTATAAGTTATTTGTAATAATAAACGACGGTCCGTTTTTAAAAAAAGTTATAAAAAATTTAAAACGAAAAATATAATTTAAAATAATTTTTATAAAAATTAAAAAAAGAACTTTTCGCATAAAACTTTTAAATTTATACCTTTTAATTAAAAAATTTATAAACATTTTATTAATGCCAAATAAATATTAAAAAAAATATATATTTATAAAAAAGTTAAATAAATACAAAATGTATATTTATGCGAAAAAATTTATATAACAAAAAAAAATATATAATAAAATAATAACGAATATTATAAAAACTATATATTAAAAAGTCTTAATGGCCTTAATTACCTATTTAAATTAATACATATTTTAAATCGATTTTATCGTTACCTATTTAAATAATAAGCTAAAAAAAAATTTACATAAAGCAGTTTTTTATATTAAAAAAGTATTTTAATAAGTATCCAAACAATAAAAAAACGTACCATTTTTTTTAAAAAAGTTATCAAATTAATAAACCCCTTATACGGCCTAAAACAAGCTAAAGCTGCTTAATAAAAAAGAGTTAAAAAAATATTTACGAAATTAAGTTTCCATTTATTAATTTCGGATAATACGATTTATTATAACCCTAAAACCGGATACGTTATCGCTTTATACGTTAATAATTTCTTACTTTTCGGAATTAATAAATAATAACTTAAAAACGTTATTAAAAAAATCATTAAAATCGTTTTTATTAAAAACTTAAAAAACGTAAATTAGTATTTAAACGTACGGATTATCCGTTCTTTATTAATTAATAACGTTAGGTTAAATTAATAATAATATATTAAAAAATTATTAAAATTAATTAAATTAAACGAAATATAAAAAAGATTTATATTATTCGTTAAAAATTACTTAAAGTACGTTATTAAATACGAAAATAAAATTAATAAAAAAGATATATTCGAATATATAAACTTAAAAAAAGATTTAACTGTTTAAATTATATTAATAAACCGGATACGGTATTTATAACCTTATTTTAAGCTAGGTTTATAAGGAATTTATTACCTAAATACCCAAAATATATTAAAAAATTATTACGTTATTTAAACGATATAATAAATTTATTTTTTCGGTATAGAAAGTTAAAATAAAATTATCCGTATTAAAAATATAATAACTTAAAGTTATTCATAATGATAAATATAGATTTTGCGGATAATTAAAAATTAATAAAGTTTATTATAAGGTATATATTTTTTATAATTAAAGCGCCCGTATTTTAGATTTTAAAGTTATAAAACGTTATTACGAAATATATTATAAAAACGGAATATATAAATATAAAAACGGTTATAATAAAAATAATAAAAATTAAGAACTTTTTAATAAAATTAAGGTTTATGTTTAAAAGCTTTATTTTTATTTTAAAAGATAATATAAAAGTATTTAAATAAGTAAAAAAAAAAAAAAAATATTATAAAAAAAGCGTTATATTAAAGTTAAATATTATTACGTACGATAAAAAGTCCAGGTAGGAAATATTAGCTTTTAATACGTAAAAAGTAAAGATAATCCTGCAGACGGGCTTATAAAGCTACTTAATAAGACGGATTTTAAACGGTTCGTACGGGACTTAGAACTTGAGAAAATACGAGACTAAGATTTAATCCCTATATAAATTAATTATTTTTAAATTTGATTTTGAACTTTTCGGACTTTTTAGCCGCAGTTACCTGACGTAAGAGGGCGTGTCAGCAATTGGTGCTTTTAGGTGTTACCGGCTGGTGGGCTTTATTCAGGCTAGGTAGCAGAATGCTGCCTGGGACAGCCTTTGTCCACTGATAATCCTTTGTTACCTAATCGTGTATATAAGGGCGATTGCCTACGGACTAGATTAGTCCTTTCCCAGTACTTAGAGAACCAACACAGAGCAATTACGCCAGATTCCTGCATTTGATCACTGTGACTGCTGACATATTTTAATAATTTTTAATTTCCGTTTTTACTAAATCCAAACGAAATTATAAAATAATATATAGCTTTATTTTTTTTTATTATATTAAAAAATAATAATAAAGCTAATAAAATAAAAAATATAAATTATTAAATAATAAGTTTTTAAAATTATAAAATAAATATCTTTTATATTATAAATTTAATCGGTATTTATTTTCTAAAAACCTGTATAATTTGAATCGTTTAATATTTCCGAACGTTTATAATCGATAATAATTTATATAATATAAATAGTACCAGAGATATAATAATCTTATAATTTCGATTAAAAGTACAAAACCGTAATATATTGTATAATATATATTATATAAATATTATTTTTATAATATTCAATAAAGGAAAAATCCGTAATTATAGGTAATTAATTACCGAATAAATAATTATATATAAAAGCTGAATTTTTAAATACTATAGCATATTTTGTATTAATGGCAAAAATTTTGGTAATTATTTAGGTTATCCAACTTTTATTATATAAATATGGGATTTTAAAGTAGAATAATTTCGAAACTTATTCGGGACCTTAGTTACGCCGAAAAAAAAAAGTATAATATTAAATAATAAAAAATTTATACCTTTATATATCATTTACGTTAAAAAATTCAATTTTAAAAGCCGTAAGTTAAAATATTAATAGGTTTTAAGATAAGGTATTTATCGATAAATAATATCTTTAAATTTTCGGAAAACTTATCCGCCCTTAACGATATAAAAATTATTAAGATTTCTTTTTTAAAAAAACGTGGTAAAGTAAATAATAAGGCTCGGAAAGTATTAATTAAAACCTTAAATTAATTAATTCGAATAAACCGGAATCGGAAAATTTTTTTTAAAAAAAATAAATTTATAAAACGTAAAAGTTCCAGATTTATTATAAAACCGGAATTCTAAATATTTCGAACTGGTATTTAAAAAAAAACGGATACCGAAATAATTATATATATAACGAAAAAAAAACTTTCCCCATATTAAAACTAAATTATTAATATTATTTATTTATCCGTATAATAAAATTTTTATGGTAATTAATCGATCTAAATTAAGGTATTTTAAAAATTTTAAAAAAAATAATATAACGAATTCGAAAAGAAGTTTAAAATAAAAATTTTAAAATTGTTTAATTCGGCGTCGTAAATAAAGGGTTATAAATTAAAGAAGATAATTTATTAATAATTACGATAAATTATAATTTATAACGTATATTATTAAAGTTTGTTAATTTTTTAATTTATAAAATTTATTTTATATTTATAACAATATATAATTAATCCGGATTGGAAAAAATTAATATTTATATAATATTTAACGAATTTAAAATTAATAAAATAATAAATATAATTACATTATTTAGGCACTTTACGTAATTAAGTTATTTTTATAAAAAGAATATTATTTCGGATTTAAATAAATTAAAAAAGTATACTTATAACGTTTTGTATTTCAACAAATTTAAATAAATTAAAAAATATATTTATAACGTTCCGTATTTTAACGAATTTAAATAAGTTAAAAAAGTATATTTATAACGATCCGTATTTTAACGAACTTAAATAAATTAAAGAAATATATTTATAACGTTTTATATTTTATCGAACTTAAAAATATATGATTAAAAACCGCAAAAAGTTATAACGTTATGTTTTAACCTTTAATATACCTTATTTATTAATAACCGGAATTCCGTTTCGAAACCGAACGCGTTTTTCGTTATCCGTTTTAATTAAAACCGGCCGAATTTTATTTTTTAATTTTCGATTTAATATTATAATTATTATTATCGTTAAATAAATATTCTTTATTTTTAATACGTAACTTTCCAACTTTAATAACGATTATTATTTCGGTTTCATCTTCCGATATATTATTTATAACGTTAAATTACGTATTATTAATTTTTAATAATTTTAGCAATTTTAGTAACGATATAAAAATAAACGAATTAAACGATTACGAATACGGTAATAAAAGCGTTTTTAACAAATTAAAAATATTAAAAAATCATAGGTTTTAAGTTAACGTTATAAATAAACAAAATAAAACGTGTTTTTAATTAGGATTATTTATTATGTTATAAATTACGTATACGGGTATAGGCGTTATAATAATTGGGATTATAATTCCAAGTTACAAAAACGTATAAACCGTATACTGGATCGATATTTAAATTATTAAAATTATTATTAAATCCTTAATTATGAGTTTAAATTAAACGGTTATAATTAATAAGCTTTAATTAAAACGGATACCGTTTATAATAATTATATAATTTTTTTCAATATTTATTAAACTTATAACGCGGTTATAATTTATAATTTATATGGATTAGTTTAAAATATAAAAATACGGCGCCTTTATTTTAAATTAAGCAAATCTCGTTATTTGTAAAAAGTTTTGTATATTTTTTACGATATAAAAAATATGGTTTTATTATAAATTAAATATAATATAAATAAAAAATAATTTTTTAAAATATTTTATTATTATTATTTATTAAATTCGGAAATTGTTTTAATTAATTTAATTAGGTTTTAAATTAAATAACAACTTTAATTTCGTTTAATTTATTCGAAAATATATTAAATAAAAATTATTTAAATTTAATAAAATTAAATATTTATTTTATTATGTTATTATTTAACGAAAAAAATTATATAAAAAATAATTCGTCCGTTTATTATTTATATTAAAAGTTTATTATTTTCCAAATAATTTTTTTAATAAACCCGGTTGTAAATATTTTTATATAAATATTTTCGAATTTAAAAATTCAACTATATAAATAAAATTAAAAATGTATAAATTATAATAAAATTTAGCCGGAATAAAATTATTACGGTTTTTTTAATATAATAATTTCGTTTTTTTTAGATATATTAAAATCGCTTTACGAATATATTCCCCGTTAAATAATATATATTATTAAAGTTCTATTTTCGTCCGAATTTATAATTTAACATTATTTTATTTCGAAAGTTCATAAATATTATTTTAATTAATTTAAAAATAAGATTAAAATTTAATAATTATTTTGTTTTAATCTGGATTATTTATAATAAATTATATATCGTTTTCTTCATTATTTAAGTTAATTATATCGATTTTTATTATAACTTTTATATTTTTAAAAATGGTACGATTTTTGGCCTACCGGGCCTAAATTTCTTTATTATTTTAACTTTTTTTATAATAAACGGCTTAGTTTTATATTTATTAAACGTTTAATATAATACAAATATTATAACTTATTTATAATTACGAACTGTTTAATTAAATTATTATTATAAAGTCTTTAACGAAATATTTTTCGAAATATTTTATTATATTATTTAATTAGTATCCGAAATATCTATATTTAATTTAAAAATAACGGTAAATATTACGATATGAATAAAAGTATTAAATTATTTAAATTTATTATATATATAAATTTGGTTTCCGTAAGGTATTTCGGCATCATAAAATTTAATTATTCTTTTTATAACTTTCGATAAATATTTCCGATTTATTAAGGTTTTAATTAAATAATTACGGATATTTGTAATTTTCCTTTTATTATTAATATAAATAATGATTTTAATCATAGTACGTAAATTATCGAATTAAATTTTAAACTTAATATTTTATAATTCGGATATATTAAATATTAAAAAATTTAAATACGTTTAATTCGAATATTAATTTTTAAATATAAAAAAAATTATAATATTAATTTCGGGACGGTTAATATTAAACCGCCGGATTTTCGCTTTATAATTATATTTTGATAAATTACCGGTTTTATAAAAGCTGCTATAATTTGTATTTTTTTATAACGTTATTAACAGTTATAATATACGTAAATTAATATATATAAATAAAAAAAATAAAACGTAAATTACGAATATAAATAAATTTAATTTAAAATTTTTTTTCGATAATAAATATATTTTATTAATAGCAATTAGGTTATATCGTTAATTAAAAATAAAATTGTTTATAATAATCTAAAATTAATTACTTAATATTTATTTATAACCGAAAAAAATATATTTATATTATTTAATAATTATACGTTTAAATATTGTTAAATTAAACTTTTTCGTATCCGTAAATATTAGGATAAAAATAAAATATGGCATTATTAATATAAAAATCCGTTATTTTTCGGTTAACTTTATTAATAATACTATTTGAATAATAATTAAATTAATAACTAAAATAAAGATTTAAATAATTAAAAACTTTCCGAAATTTATTTTAATAACGAAAAAATATTAAATTTTTCGAAAATTAGATTATATATCGTATTAATCTTTTTTTTTTTTGTAAAATACGGCTTTATTTATTAAATAAAATATTTAATATAAAACAAATAAATTGATAACGTAAAATTTTTTAAGGTTATTAGTTATATATTTAACGTTAGCGTATAAGTTAACAACGTTTATATCGGTAAAAAGCCGATAAAAATATCGGATAAAAATAAATATTTTGTTATAAAAAATTAAAATATTTATTTTAAACCGTTTAATATATTTTACGTATTTAATTAATTAAGAAAAGAATATATTTCCGAATTTATTTTGAACGAGTTTAAATTTTATATATTATTATTTTAATTTATAAAGTTATATTATTATTATATTGGCGGGAAAAGGGTATATAGTTATAATATGCCGATATATAAATTTTAAGCTATTTAATTTAATTAATAATAATAAATCCATTTTAATTAAAATGACGTATATATAAAATAATAAAGATTTTAATTTTGAATTAATCTTTCGTAATTATAAAATAAATAATATTAAATTAAAGTTATATTTAATAATTTCGTTTTAATAATTTCTAATAATTTATATAAACTTGCCGATATATAGGTAAAATTTTTATATTAAGATATTAGACCTTATTTTTAAGGTTTTGTTATTTTTGTGGAGAATTTTCTTAATGAGGTTTAGTCGATATTTTTAACCCTTGCAGGTACTTCTAGAGCCGAAGGCTTTAGCCACGGCTGCGCCGCAGGCGTAGCCCCAACCTCAAAAATAGGGCCTGATTTTAGTGAGGCAAGTCGAATAAAGGAAATGGCTCGACGAGCTTGACGGGCTTAACGAGATTTGACCATTATAAATAAATCGAGCTAGTTTAAATATTTCGAATTAAAATCAATATATATATGTTTATTATTTTTATAATTTAAATAATAATAAATAGTAATTATAATTTAATTATTTAAATTATTTACGGTTATTTATTATTATTAAACGTAATTATTATTTTATTATTTAAATTTTTATAATATTATTATTAATATATACCGTACGATTAAATTTAATAATTAATTAAGTTTATAACCGTTATACGTTATAAACTTTTATTTAATAATACCGTTAAATTTTAAATAATATATAATATTATTATTATATTAATTAATATTTCGGATAATATTATTTAATAATTTTAAATAAAAGTTATCCAACTTAAAAATAAGGTTAAATAATTTAAATATTAATTTAAAGCCGAAATATTAATTATAACGATTATTAAAATTAAAGTTAAAAAATTCGAATTTTATAATAAATTTTTTTTAAAAAAAATTTTTATTTAAGGCAAAACGTATATCGGATTTTAAAATTAAAAGATTTACCGGGTTAAATTTTTATTATAATAATTTACTTTATTAAAAACGTTATAAATTAATTTAAGCTTATTATACGAAATTATTTACAAATTAAAAAGGTTAATAAAAAAAAGTTTATTTAAAATGTTTTCGAATATTATATAAATTTCGAAAATAAATTTTAAAATAATTTTGTTAATTCGGATAAAGAATAAAGCGTAATTTAAAAACTTCTTTAATTAGGATAAAAAGAATTAACGTTTAAAAATGTTATAATATTTAAATGTTTAATTATTAAAGCCGAATACGAAAGTAATAAAAACGATATTATAATCGATATATTTTATAAAGAAAGTTAAAAAAAAAACCTTAAAAATGAACTAATTAAAAAAGACCGGATTATAAGTTTTGATAAATATATCGCTAAAGCCGTAAAAATCGATAACCGACAGTTTAAAAAACGATAAGAAAAAAAGAGATACTTTATTCCGAAGCCAGGAGACCTTAGAGCTAACCAAGGAAGGAAATGCGACTTATCTTTAACTTTCTACAGAACATATCCAGGATCTATGAAATTAGGAACTATTTAGTTAAAAAGGGGCCCAATTACCTGCCACAATTGTGGAAAACAGGGATATATTATACGACATTGTAAGAGCCAGAAGAAGCCGCGAAGCCAGGGTACCTTAGAGCCAACCAAGGAAGGAAACGCGACTTACCTTAACTTCCTACGGAACACATCCAGGACCTATGAAGTTAGGAACTATTTAGTTAAAAAGGGGCTTAATTACCTGTTATAATCGCGGAAAATAGGGACATATTATACGACAATGTAAGAGCCAGAAGTAGCCGCGATAATGGACTTCAGTTTCCGAAGGCCAGCACCGGAAGGAAACGAGCGACAAGAAGACGATTAACATGATTTGCGTTCGAAACAATTATAGCCTTTTACCAGAAATACGATAAGGATTAAAGAAAGCTAAAAAGCTATTTTAAGTAATAATTAAAAAAGCTACTTATTAAACTAACTTTTATAAAATAGCTTTAAAATTATAAAAAAAACGGAAGAAATTCAAAGAATATAATTTATTTTTCCAGTTATAATAATAACAAAAAAGAAACGATTAGGTAATATTCGACGCTTGGATAAAGGAATATTAAGGATAAAACGAAGATCTATATTTAAAAAAGCGTAATCGGTACGGAAGGTTTTATACCGTTAACTGTAAACGATATTAATGCGGAATATACGAAAATTATAAAAAATATATCGTATAACGGATTATACGAATATAGCGATAAGGTTTTAATTTTAATAATTAAACAAATAATAACCCGAAAAATTAAAAGTAATACCGATATTTACGAAAAATAATAACTTAAAACGAAATCGATTAATTAATAATATTTAGGAATTAGTTAAAAAGAAAAAGTTATTTTATACAAGGTTAATGCTATTAGATATCTAGCTATATACAAGCTGACGCCGACACGAAGTTATATTATATACATATACGTTAATTAATACGACGCGACCGGAAAGCATTTCTAAAAACCGTACCTACAGGCGGGCCGGATAAAAAACCAGTAGGGGTTATAAATACGGTGACAAATAAATGGAAGTATACGATGATTTGATTGGTTCCAGAGCTTTTATCCCGTAGTTAGCTCCAACGCCCCTAACTACTCCAATTGGCGCCGACACGATATAGGAGCCAAAGCTCCTAATGGTCCGTACAGTGGACTTGGCGCTACCCAAAGCACGTTGTCCCAAGCTGGATTCGAACCAGCTGTCCTAACGCAAGCTGAGGTTACCCAGCCCTGCAGCAAGCGCGCGAAAAAAGGACACCCAGGCTCGCGACCACTGAGCTATTGGGACAAAAGTTATTTTATAAAGAACTTTTTTTATTATTACGATTAATACGATTATTTAACGTAAAAAAAGTTAGTTTAAAAAGTAATTAAAAAATATTATTAAAAAGTAATTACGGATTTATAGTTACAATTAACGTTTACCGAAAATTTAATAAAATAACGTACTTTTTAAAAAGATTTTAATTTAATTTTCTTTTTCACGAAAATAAAAATTTAAAATTAAAGTATATTATTAAGGAAACTTTTTAAAAACAAGTTGTTAATTTAAAAGTTACGTTATAACAATAAGATAAATATTTATAATAACTGCAGAAATTAAATAAATAGTTTTTAAAACGAATTATAAAATTTGAAAATAATTTAAAAAAAAATAATGTTACTTATAAAAAGGTTTTAAGCTAGCAAAAAAAATTAAATATAAATAATAATATTTTAAAACGGTTTTATATATAATAAAAGTAATAAAAAGAATTAATTATAATATAAGTATAAATTAAAAAGAAATAATATATCGTAATAATAAATTACAAAATTATATAAAAAAGTTATATAGTTTTAAAAGTAATAAATAAGTTATATTTATTATAAAAAAATAAGAAAAGTGTTTATAAAATCGAAAATGTCGAAGGTTAAATATTTAGTTATAATGACGGATAAGTTAAACGCGAAATTAATTATTTTAAAATTTTTATTAAAGATAAATAATAAATTATTAATTTCGATATTATTTTAATAAAAAATTACGATATAATTTTCGAGTTATTATAATTAAAGCAGTATAATTTAATTATCGATTTAAAAATTAATTAAATAAATTTTATTTTAGTTTTTTAATAATACGTAATATATAAATAACGTAAATTTTTAATATTCGATTAATAAGGTTAACAAATATAGGTATCAAAATACGATAAAAACTTTATTATTTAAAAAAATAAAATATATAATAAATAAAGAGTACTGCCTTTAAGGTTTATCCTTAAGGTTTACTGCGTAAAGCGTAATATCTCCTAAATTATATTAACCCTGCCGAACCCGTGGAGCCAGCGGGCATAAGGTTCATCAAGGTCGAAGCTTATCGGCAACCACGCATCAGTCGGCTTCAGAGTAAGGCTCTATGGGACCGAGGTATCAATTTATCCTAACCGTAAAACCATTAATCAGTTATCGTGTTCGAAGATACTGGGTATAGTATTTATCGTACAAATTATATCGTATAATAATTTTCTGTATATTTGGCTCAGCCTGGAAAATAAGGCTTGAACTTATTCGACTTTGTATAAATAAAGGGTATACCAGAAAAATACGGTGTATTATTATAAACCTTAAAGTACGATTTTGGTAAATAAATAACGATTTATTATTAAAGTCCAAAAAGTTATTAAAATAAATAGTTAAAATATTATTAAAATATTATAAATATAAACAATTATTTTAAAAATTGTTTTAAATAAAACTGTTATCTTATAACAAATAGAATTACGCAATAATTTTTGAAAATAACAAACCGATTTTTTTTTACCTTATTTATAACTTAAACCAGATAAAATTAAAGATATTATGCGATTATTTCGAAAATAAGTTAGAAAAAGGTTATATATAATATTCTAAGTTATTAATAAAATATTTAATATCTTTTATATTTAAAAAAATAAAGAATTTTAATATATTATCGATTATAAATAATTTAATAATATTAATATTAAGAATAAAATTTTATTATTATTAATTATTAAAATAAAGATTTATTTATACGGAATTTAATAATTTATATTTTTAAACCTTAGAAAAGGATATTATTAAATACGAATTAAATTAGATAACGAATAAAAAATAGTTTTTAAGATTAAATATAAAGTTTTTAAATATTTTATTATACTTTTTGGATTTATAAACGTACCGACAACTTTTTAGCGAATAGTTAATTACGTATTACAAGAATATTTAAACATTTTCGTTATATATTATTTTAACGATATTTTAATTTATTCGAAAAAAAAATATAAAATATGTTTATAAAATTATATAAATATTATAAAATATTAATTTCTTAATTAATGCTGAAAAAAGTATTTTTTATTTATAAAAAGTAAAACATTTAAAATATATTATTATTTTTAAATGTATTAAAATAAACTTTAAAAAGTTTATAATAATTAAAAAATAGGTATAATTTATTCACGTTGAGGAAATATAAACAGTTTTTAAATTCGTTAATTATTATAATAGATTTATACGTAACTTTAATAAAATGGTTATATTATTAATAAAACGTATTAAAAAGAAAAGATAATTTAAATAAATAATAAAAAATAAAAAACTTTTTAATAAATTAAGAACGTTTTAATTAATAAAATAATATTAATTATGTACGATTTAAAATAATTAATGAAGTTAAAAACCGACGTTTCGGATTACGTTTTAAAGGTTATAATTAAATATTAAGATAATTAAGGAAATCTTTATTTTATCCCTTTTTATTTTTATAAGTTATATAAAACCGAATTAAATTATTTTATATACGATAAAAATATTTAGTTATCGTTAACGTTTTTAAGGAATTTAAATATTATTTTAAAGGTAATATATATTAAATTAAGATATATACGGATTATAAAAATATTATATATTTCTTTATAGTAAAACAATTAATCGGAAGATAATTACGTTACGGAAAATAATTTTTTAAATTTAATTACGTTATTATTTATTATAAAGAATTAAAAAATGATAAAGCAAACGTATGTAGCAAATAACCTGATTTAGAAAAATCTAAGGTTAAAATATAATAAATAATTTTCGATATATTATCCGAAAAATATTTATAATAACGACAAATTATTATAATAAAAGGAGTTTTAATTAATATATATTAACGTATGCAATAATATAATAACAATTTACGCGAAAAATCATAAATAAATAAAATTTAAATATTAAAAGAACTTTAAAAGGATTTAATATAAGATATATATAAATATTAATTATATGAATACTTAGGAATTTACAAGATTTTCAAACATTTATAACGAATATATTATATTTTTAAAATGAAATTAATCGTATAAAAAGTAATACGATAATGCAATATTTGCATTAAAGTAAAGATACGACGATATAAAACTTACGGAAAGTTATAATTATTATTAATTATAAAGTAATTATAAAATTTTATTATATTTAATTTTGTTATTAAGCTTTTTATACAAGGTTGAATAGGTTTAAGCCTTATTTTCCAGGTTAAGTCAAATATATAGAAAATTATTATACGATATAATTTATACGATAAATATTATACCTAATATCTTCGAATACGATAATTAATTAATGGTTTTACGGTTAGGATAAATTAATACCTTAATCCTATAAAGACTTACTTTAAAGCCGACTATTAGGCCGCCGTAAACACGTAATTTTTCGACTAATATCGGTTTAGAAAACTTATATACGTAATTGCCGATAAATTTTAACCCTAATAAACCTTATATCCGTTAGTTAAATTCGGCAAGATTAAATAATATAACTTAAAAAATGTTAAATTTGCGCGGTAAACCTTAAAAATAAACCTTAAAAGCAAACTTTAAAGGCAAATTTTAACGATAAACCTTAATTACGTATAAAAGATTAGCATCTTTCCGAACTCTTATTAATTTTACGGCTAAAAATGTTAAGTATTAGCCAAAAAAAAGTTAAAAACTTTAACCTCGATCGTTTCCATAATTTTTTAAATTACCCAAAATAATATATTGGGTAATTTCAAATACGTAATATTAATAATTTAAAACCGTAAAATTACGACGAAAAACGTTTTATTAATAATATAAAAATATTACAAAATTACCGAACAAATTAAAATTATCGATATTGTTATCGATCCTGAGAATATTTCTTAATACGATCGATTTCGGCTTTTAATTTTCGAATACGATTTAATTCGCGAAAATAACGGTAATTGATTTTTGCAAAAGCATATACCGAAAAATATAACGACTATAAAGGTATTATTGGCGAAACTGGAAGGCAGTAATAAACTTAAGAACTTCGAAGTTCAAATTTTGGAACGATATAAGGAAAATTACGAACGATGGTTTACCCGGCTGCTCCGGATTACGAAAACCGCCCAGAACCTCGATAAAAATCGACGTGGATAAAAGCGGAACAAGGCAATCTAAAGTCGCCTGCAAGGGGAATGGATTTAATAGAGCCTAGGAATTAAGATAGCAATCTATCATTTTATCTAATTTTGTCTACACGGTTACGTCTTTTTTAGAGAGAATTAAGCTTTTTATCTTAAAAGATTTAATTATAAGAATATATTATAATAGTATTTTCGTAATTAATAATTAATTTACGAAATTTTTTAATTTTTTATCTTATAACGAAAATATCGATATAAAATAATTTATATATATTTTCTTAAATATATTTTAAATACTTGCGGACTTTTAACGGAAATTATATTAAATAAAGGTATAACTTTTATTTTAACATTCGGGCAAAAATTAATAATTTAATTTAGATTAAATTATAAATTATTTAACGTATTTAAATCGTAAATAAACGGATAAATAAAAAGAAATAATTAAACGTTAAAAACGTATTTACGATATTATATTAATTATAAGTAAAATAATTAAGTTAAAAAGTTATTAGTTATATAGTTAGCTTATAATATTAATTATTACGAAAGTATTAAAACGATATTAATAATTATTAATTTTGATTGTATATTAAAAGTTAATAAAAATTTATATAAAAAATTAATTAACGTTAAAGTAATTTTGATATTAAAATAATTAAAATAATTATATACCGAAATAAAAATAAAACTTAAATTCGTACGTAATTAAATAAGTAAATATTATAATTAAAAAAGGTTAAAAGGATTAATCTTTTCGGAAAAGAAGATGGTTTACTTCACTATTTAAATTATTCAAATTAAACGATTTAATAAAAAATTCGACTTTAAATATAACGTTCTATACCACTTTACCGAATGGTTTTTAGCATTCCGCTATAACAAATTTAAATAACTTAATAATAATATATCGTATAGATTTAAATTAATCGGATTTTTTTTCGTTACACGTATTTATAACTTTGTTATAAGTACGCGCATTATGTCCGGGCTTGCCATAAACGTTATACTTCCGTTCTTTAGTTTTAACCCTTTTGCGATAACCTTTTTCAATTGCTGTTAGCTGCATTTTTTTATTACCTTTTTTTTTTTTTTTTTTTTTTTTTTTTTAATAAGTATTTTATTTTTTAAAAAAAAAAGTTT
>QJOA01000331.1:0-68704 GCA_004155915.1 Monosporascus sp. CRB-9-2
TTATTTTACCTTTTAATCCTGTTAATTTAAATTAATAAATAATACTATAATTAATTCCGTAACTTTTATATATACGTCTCGATTTTATATAAATTCCGTTACGGAAAGAATTATTTTATATCGTTAACTTTTAAACGGCCTTAATATTATTTTCGGGTAACTTTAATTTGATAAATATAACCTATTAATTAATTAATCTATAAATAAAATATATATTAATTATAAAATAATATTAAAATTTTTATTATTATTAACCCTAATAAACCTAGTTTCCGCCTTTACCGTTTTACCCCTTTATACCTAATACTTTAATATATGGATTAAAATAAATTTCTTTTATATTATTAATTCTTTAACGTTTTATTATTTTAAAAACGTTATAATTAATTTTATATTTTTAACCAGGTTCTTTATTTTTACGGACGCTTTACGGAATATCGCCGTCTTTTTATTATAATCGTTTTCCGTTAATAAGGTTATTTTATTAATACTTAATATAATCTTTTATAACATTTTTATATAAAATAATAATATCGACCCGGATATTAAATTTTTTAAGTTACGAGCTTTTTATAATTAAATAGCCGAAATACCTTGATTATATTACGTAACCGAAAAAATATATATAAAAATACCTCAATAATAAACTATTTATAACGATAACCGAAATTTTAAAAAAGTCATTATTAAAATATTACAATTTAGGAAAAAAATTAAATTTTATAACGTTAACGTTTTATTACTGTATTAATTTTTTAATTATAAAATCAAACTGTTTCCGGGTTAAATATTACGATACAATCGGATATAGGCCATATTTCCGTACGAATTGTTAACAGTACGGAAATATATCGATAATTACCTGGAAAAAGGCTTTATCCGCTTTAATAATTTTTTTATAATAATTTTTAACTTATTAAAAAGCCGGAAAACGGTATACGTATTTACGTAAATTACCGGAACTTTAATAACGTTATAGTGAAACATTATTATTCGATTTTTTTAATCCGCGAAACTTTAAACGCTTTTTATATAATATAAATATATACTAAGTTTAATATTGTTACGGTTTTTAACCACTTACGTATTATTTTAAAAAACGAATAAAAAATAGTTTTTATAATCCGGTTTAATTTATTCGAATACTTAATAATAAATTTCGATATAATTAACGTTTTAAGCTCTTTTTAAAATTATATCAATTATACCTCTTTTAACCTTCTAAATAAATATATTACGGTTTAATTTAATAATATTGTAATATATAACAAAAAAATAAGTATAAAAATTATATATATAAAATATTACGTTATTTTATTAATATAAAACTAACGATAAATATCCGGAAATGCAAATTTAACGTTACAAAAATACAATAATTAAATTCAATAATATTTATTAATAACATTATTATAAATCTTATTAAAATAAAGATTATTTAAAAGTAAAATTTTTTCGGAACGTTACGGAAATTATAAGGTTTTTTTAACTTTATAAATTTTTACCGCCGGTTTATAAATTTTTTTCGTTAATCGTTAGATTTTTTATTATTTTAATAAACAGAATTAAATAAATTAATTTACTTTTAAATGATATAAAGATAATATTTTAATAATTAAAAAATATTTTTTAATAACCTTAATATTATTTTTTATAACCTTTAACGTTAAAGAATTTTAAAACTTAACGCCTTTAAATAAACCTTAAAAGGAAATCTTTTATAATATAATATATAAAATATTTTATAACCGGTCGCCTTTTTCGGCTAAATATAACTTTATAAAATATAATTACAAAATTTATAATAAAAAATTATTAATTATTATTAAAATACTTAAAAAATAGCGTCCAGAATTATGAAAGACCGAAAGATTTATAAAAATTATCATTAATTATAAAAACCTTTAATATTTTACCATTACAAAACTTTTAAATTAACGTTAAATCCGTTAATCCGAATTCTTTAACAATTTCTGATTTTAAGTAATTTATAAATTAAAAATAAAATTATAATTTTAAACGTTTTATTTTATTAACCCGGCGCGTAACTAACGAATGGTAACGATATAATTACTAACAAAATAACGTATCGATATAAAACAATATTTTTATTTAATCGGTAAATATTACCTTTAAAAATATATATTATTAATATTAATTAATTAATAAATATATTAATAAATCATATTTATAAATCGTTAACGTTAATTAATAATATTTTAATAACGTTAACTGATTTAAATTATAAACGTTTTAAATCAAGCAGCCGTAAAATGTTTAAAACTATAAAAACCGATTATAAAATTATATAAAAATATATTTATATCCAAAAGAAATTATTTATATTTAATAATAACGCCTTTAAACTTTCAGAAATTTAATTTAACTATAATATAACGCCTACAGATTATCCTAAACGTTTTAAAACGTATAACTTATTACGGCAAAATTATTATTAATTACGTTTATCCCAAAACGTAATTACGTTTATATAAAATTATTACCTTTACCGTTATATTAAAACGTTTAAAACGTTATTAACAAGATTCTTTTTAATTCCTTACCGATATTATTTTACCTATAAAATAATATATTAATAAATTACATCGGCTTTTTTCCTTTTACGAAAAATTCGAACATATTTATAAATACGTTTTTGTAATCGTCGACCGCTTTATAAAAATATATTACTTTATATCCGTAATTAATATATTTATAGAAAACTTTATTAACGTTTTCGTCTTTAATATATACCGTTTATATAACATTCCGGTTACGATAATATCCGATTAAAGTACGTAATTTATTTTTACTTTTTAAAAAAAATTAAATTAACGTTTAAACGTTACGTTTTACATTTTAGTAATATATTACCCGTAAACTAACGACTAAACCGAAATAATTAACGTAATAATAAAATAATACTTTTAAAATTATTACTTTTTTTATTAAAAAATTAAATAAATTAACTTTTATTAATTAAATTCGTTAATAATAATTACGTATTAAAAACCATTAATATATCGCCATTTTTGTGCTAATTACAGCTTCCACCCTACCATAAATACAAAATCGTTACCACTAATAAACGCCTTTAAAACAATAACGTAATAAATAAATATAATAATACGATATATTATATACATAGAACAAAACAAAATTTTAAATAAGTTAAAATTTTAATAACAAAATTATAAAATAAATATATAAAATAAATAAACCGATATTGTTCCGACATTAATACGTTTATCGAAAAGAAATACGTATAAATAAATATATGCTATATAAAATCCGGCAAACGTAGTAATAAATTTAATAATAAATAAATAGGCCCTTTTCCTATTATTAAAGTATACCCCCGAACCGTTACCGTATAATTGTTAACGTGTTATAAATTATTCCCAATTTTTCATACCTTTCTAATTTAACGTTATAAACCAGAACTTTTAACTAGGAAAATGTTAACGAAAAATAAGATACGCGTACGAAAAACCCTATCGTTACGAATAATTAAAATGAAAAGGATATTAAATAACATTTTAAAAAGATTTTAAGTTTTAAAAATTTTCGATAAAGCCTTTAATATAAAATTAAATGGCTATATTTATACCGTCCTATTTAGAAACCGGCTAAAAACCTTCAAAATTATAATTTTAATATGACAAAATTTTATAAAAATAACCTTAACAAATCGAAACCTTTTTATTAATTTAAAACCTTACAAAACGCTGCTAAAAATAACTAAAATAAATAGAAAAAACGGGATATAAAACCTAAATACGTAACTTTTGCAAAAAAGGCGTAAAGAAAGTAAAAAGATTTTATTTAACCGATGCGGCGATAATAACACGATAACTACCATAATTTGTTAAATTACAAAAAAAAAAAAGAATTATAAATATAAACTTTACCAATATTATAAACACCGAAACTATAAGCAAAACGATAAAATAACGGTACGTTAAAAGAATAATTACGTAATAATCGCGTATTTTAATTACAAAAAAAAAAACATAACGTATCGATGACTTAAAAATAATTAAAAGTTATTAAAATATAAAGGGAATAATGTTATTTTAACGGCCGCCTACATAAAACCTAGGTCCAAAATAATCGTAACGGATATTTCGTTTTTAAAAATATATTTAACCAAAACCTATAACTAATAACTTTCGTTATTAAATACCAGGCGGTACTTAATTACCTTTTTTTAAAAATCGATCTAAACGTCGATTAATAATATTACGTTAACGGTGTAATACCGTAACGTATATTTTGTAGTATACTTACGGCGTTACTAACAAAATAAAAATAATATATTTATATAAGAATACAGCAAATAATTATTTAAACGAAATAATTAATAATATATTTTTTTTTAAAAGTATTAATAACATAATTAAAATTATAAGATAAAATATTTTTTTTAATACCCGTCGTACTGAAAGCGGAATAATATAGCTTTTTAACCGCCTTAAAAGCGGTATATAAACAAAAAACCGCGTTATAAATTTCGGAACAAAAATTATCGTCCATATTAAAAGTAACGTCGTTATTAATATTACAATTAATATTAAAATAAAAATTAACTTATTTAAATAGAATTTTGAAATTTAAAAAATTACCTTAAACGCCTTCCGTTAATTAAATATCGCGAAAATAATAATACGAACGTATTACGAGAGCATAAAAATAATATTATAATATTTTAAAATTTACAAATTAACAAGCTTTACAGTATTTAATATAAAATATATATTTGTTAATAATAATAGACGTAAAACGGTAACGAAATACCGGTATATAACTTTCGGCAAAATCGTAATTAAAAATAATATAACGGAAATATATTATACAAAAACGTTTAACGCGTACGAACGTAACGTAAATAATATTAAAGCAAAAAAAAAATTACAATAAAAACAAAAAAATAATATAAAACGGTAATCGAAACCGACGAAAAGGTAACGAAAAAAAAAACGGGAAATAAATATTATAATATTATTTTGGTAATAATATAACGGTTTTAAAAATTAAAAAAAAAAAGTTTTTTTTTTAAAAAGGTTTAATATTTATAGAACGAAAATAATAAAAAACGGCAACAAAATTTATATACGCGTTAATAATATTTACGACGTAACAATATTATTATTCCGTTTCCGGACCCGGTATTTTACTCCGTATTCCGGCGTAGCATCCCGGTAACGGCCATATACCGTCTACGTAACGCGTGCGTAACGTTACCTTTATAACGTACCAAACCTATAAATACGTTATAAAAGGCCTACGGTTCGAATCCGGAATAAAGCGGTTTACGTTGTACAATTTTTTTATAAGCAATTAAAGATAACTGCCTTAAAAAAGGGGAGTTACTATTACGGCACCAACGTTACGGCTTAGCTAAACAGCCGTAACGTTATATAGTGAAGTGGAGTGGGGAGTAGGAATGGGTGCAGCTGCTGCCGTAGCTGTGGCTGCATACTACTGCAGGACGCGTCAGCTACAGCTTCTAGCTGTTTCCATCTGCTTCGCCGCTGGGCATCTCGGCAATCAACTCGGCTATGGCCAGTAGGTCGGCGACGTCTATATATTGCTGACCTGACAACCTGTGTATCTAGTCCTTCCAGACCGAGGCATTTCCATAGCATAGTAGTAACGTCCGACATTTCTTCTCCTCCCAAGCACCGATCAAGATGTTCTGCGTACAACAACTTTGATGAGCCCTATCCCAATTCAATAGGTATAGGCGCTCCGCGCTTTTAAAATAGTTTCTTTCTTTTTCCTTCGTACAACAACAGAATACTTTACCCAGCCCCTAGAAACGATCAGCGCCGTGACATTTATACCCGCTGGCTGGTTTAGCAGGGTTAGATAATATAACTTAAAAAATATTAAACTTTACGCTGTAAACTTTAAGGATAAACCTTAAAAGCAAACCTTAACGGCAAACCTTAATTACGTATAAAAGACTAACATCTTTTCGAGCCCTTATTAATCTCGATCGTTTCTATAATACCTTCTCGAATTACCTAAAATACTATATTACGTAAAATCTGGATATATAATACCGGTAATTTATAACCGCAAAATTATTACTGAAACCGTTTTATTAACGGTATAAAATTACCTAAAAAATTACCGGACAAATTAAAATTATCGATAATATTATCGATCGAAAAGGTCCTTTTTAAAATAATCGATTTCGGCTTTTAATTTTCGGATACGTTTTAATTTACGAAAATAACGGTAATCAATTTTTATAAAAACATATACCGAAAAATATAACGATTATGATAAAATTGTTAACGAAACTAGAGAAAAACAATAATAATAAACTTAAGAATTTCGAAATTTAAATTTTAAAACGATATAAGTTAAAAAATTACGAACGATAATTTGCCCGGCTATTTCGGATTGCGAAAACCGTCCAAAACCTCGATAAAAATCGACGTAAATGAAAACAGAATAAAGTAATTTATAAAAGGAATAGGTTTAATAAAACCTAGAAATTAAGGTAGCAATCTATCATTTTATTTAATTTTGTCTACATAGTTACGTCTTTTTTAAGAAAAATTGATTATATATAATAATAACGTTAATCTTGTTTAGTTAATCGAATTCATTTTTACTTTTTAAACGGAATAATATCGAAAATATAACATTTAATTATATTAAAGTTAAAGTTAATCTTTTAAGTTATTATAATATAATAAATTTATAATAATTAACGAAAAATATTAAAATAACGTTTTTAACCTTTTAAATTTTTAAAACAAAATCGTTTAAATTAAAGGAATTTTAATTAAAAATAAATTAAGTATATTAATAGTTAACAGTAGAGTAAGGCCTTTAAAAAACGTTAATATAAAATAGTTATAACAGTTTCTAAACAAATTAATATAATAATACACGAAAGCGTTAAAAGTTAAATATATAAAAATATACGTTATAAAATTTATTTAAGTATTTATTATAAATTATCTTAATACTTTTATATATTCCTTTAAAAAAGTTTTAAAAACTTCCACTTTAATTAAAAAATAATAATATTAATCTAAAAATATATCGCTATTAATTAATTCTTAAGAAAAAAAAATTAAATATTTAAAAAATAAAATAAATTTCAACGTATTTTTTGGTTTCTAATTCACGTAATACGATAACCGTTACGTTTTATCCTTTAAAAATTCAACTATTTTAAATTTTAAATTTATAATAACGTACTACACCAATAAGCGCAATACACCAATAAGCGCAACACTTTTTAATACTCGTTAACTGTACACTTAACCTACTTAATTATAACACTTTAAATGAATTCAAATTAATCGAATGCTTCTTTGCTAATTATATTTACAGCTTTTTGACAAGTGTACGCATTATATCAAGGCTTGTTACGGATTACCTCACTAAAATCAGGCCCTATTTTTAAGGTTGTGGCTGCGCCTACGGCGCAGCCGTAGCTAGTTCCAAAAACATATAGCTCTAAGTACCGACCCACAAAAAGACCTACAAAAATCACGATCCTAAAAAATAAGGCCTAATAATACGGTATAAAATATTAGGCGCCATTGCGGCACTTCTATATAAATTTTCGAAAAGTTATTTTAAAAATTTATAAATATAATAACGATAAAATATTTAATGAAATAAAAACCTTTTATTTATATATATCTTTAAAAAGGTTTCCTAATTATAAATATATCTTTTCGATTAAGGCTAGATTAGTAAAAATATTAAAAAAATAAGTTAAAATTCTGGTTATTAGTAGACTTTCCGTCCGGAACGCCCTTTTAGCTGCGATAATGCAACTACCATATATAACATTTTGCCATGGGCCTTTTAAAGGTAACTTAATATAGCAAAAGCCCGTCCAATTTTTTTTTGTACGTACGGATTATGGCTGTTACGTCGCAGCTAGGAGGGCGTTTCGGACCTGGCTAACCTTAAACTTCCTTTTAAAATTTTTTTGAATTTTTTTTTTCCAGAATTTAATTATATATTTATCGATCAGGCCTTTATAGGTAAAGGTATTATCCGTTTAGGTAATATCGTTTATTTGGAAGGTATTAATATTTATCCGAAAAATATTATTTATTTAAACGCCGATTTTTATATTATGGAATGTAAATTCCTTAAATATTAAGTTATTATCGTTAATTTCGTATTTAATTTTGTTTCTTTTTATACCTTTAAAGTTATTTTTCTTATTTTTAAATTATTTGGTTATTATAACGCTGGTAAATATCGTTAATTAATTAAAGTTATCGATTTTTAAGGCTCGAATTTCCTTTAAATAACGGGTACTTTTATTTTCGACGGGATCGTTTTAAAGTTATTCGCGTAAAGGTATTTTTTTATAAAACGGTTCTTTTTTATGGTTAATAAAATATATTATGTTAATTTCGGTTACCCTGGTTTAATTAATATCTGAATTTTATCAATTTGGCTATAAAATTATAATGTATTTTTAAGGTTTAATTTAATTAGTAATATCCGGGTCGGGGTTAGTTAATTAATTGTTAACGCTTTAAAAAATATCGTTTCGTTAATTAAAATACCGTAATTTTTTTTTAAATCGGGCAAAAAAAGTTAATAAATTATAAATTTATTTTAAAATCTTTTTCCAAATTGGGATTTGTTATTTAATCGCCTAATTTTTTAAAATTTAAAGGAATTAAATTATGCTTAAAGTAACTTTATTTTTTAAAGTTTTAAAAAAAATAATATAACCGTCGTCGGCAAGTAAAATTAATCCGGTAATTTTTATATTAACAAATAAGCGGCATTTTTGCATATTATATTTAAGTTTTTAATAAAATTAATAAATACCTTAATTAAAATTGCCAAAGTATTTATTACGACCTTAATAACTACCTCGGTAACTTTTTTAACCTCGGTATTTATTTCGTTTATAATAGGAACTTAATTAATTAAATTTATCCGGCTAGAAATTAATTATATTAATTAACGGGTCGATACCATAATGGTATATTTAAGGTACTTCCTATTTTGGCGGAACGTAATATTATAATATCCGGGTTACTTTTCGGTTCCTTATTTCCTTTTTAAAAGTTTCGAAGTTTTAAATTTATCGGGTTTAATTAATTTTTAAATTTTATAACGCGCTTATAATTTCCGATACCTAATTAATCCGGCTCGATAATAATTATCGTGGACGGAAACTTTCTGGTCGTAATTATTTAAGCTGGTAGGCCAAATAAAGCCGATCTTTATTTTCTTACTTAATATTAAAACGGACGCCTTTATATTATCGCTTACGTCCTTTATATTTAAAAAGTACAACTTTATTTATGGCTTAACTTTTAATTAATATGGAAATTTTGTCGTAAATTATCGCGTATAAATTCTTAAGCTATATATTCGAATTATTAATAATCTTTTCGAAATAACCGGTTAATAATTCTTTTAATAAGCTTTTAATATATTTGTCCTTATTAATTAATTACTTTTTTTGCCTAGTTTTTTTTAAAACGTTTTTTATTTTAACGGCATATTTTAAATAATAATCGTAAATTTAATCAAAATTATTCCGTTAAGCTTATTTGGTTAAAATCTTTAATTAATTTTTGGTAATCCGAATTTACTTTAAATTTTGCAATTTAAAAGTTTTTAAAACGATTTTAATTACGTCGTTTTATTTAATTACTTTATTAATAACTACTTTAATTCGGTTTTTTATGTTATTATTATTAATCCAGAATAATAATTCGGCAAGCATTTTAAATTCCATAAGTTTATATTTTTTATATAATCGAATAATCCTTTTAACTTAATCGGTAATTCCGGTTCCTAAAAAGTAAAAATCCGGATAAATTAACGGATTTAAAAGAATTATAATAAATAAAAATCTGTTTATAATAAAGGTAAGGAAACCGTATTCGGGTTAATCGGTTTGTCCGAAAAGTATAACGTCCGGTATAAATATTACAAGTTTTGTAAATAATTTTAAAAGGTTTTAAGTTAATATAATTTTTCGTTCTTTCGGTATTTTAATAATAATTTTAAGAATTATTTATATATTTAAATCCTTAATAAATTTTAAAAATCCGATCAAACTGTTATTATTCCGGGGTTTAGCTTTATTAAGTTTATTATCGTAAAAGTTCTTTATTAATTGGTATTAAGCGGTCGTATTTAAGGCAAATTTTTAATTTTTCGTAAAATTAAAGAAATTTAATGCTAAAAATAATCCGTATTATAACTAAATTTAAATAATAATTTTAAAAAGTTTCGATAAGTTTTTAAGAAATTTATTAAAGTTTATTTTAAATTAATTAATATTATTAATTTTTAAATTATTTAGGTTATAAAGTATTATTTTAACGGGGGTATATTTAGGTATAAGGTAAATAATTATCCGTAATAATTATTTTAAGTATATTTTTTTTTTATCGGATTTAAAAAGTAAGTAATTTTTTCCTTTTATTAATCGTTTAAATAGCTTTATTTTAATTAATGTTACGTTATTAGTTATTTAATTGCACTTTTTTTAACTTGTTAATTAATATTTTTATTACCAATTTAAACATTATAATATTTAAATTTAATAAAAAATTTTTTTTAAATAATACCGTTTAATAATAACCAAATAAAATATTACCCGATTAACGTTAAAAAAATTCAGAATATATCGCGTAACGTTTTTTTTTTAATTTTTGTATCGTATTAAAAAACGTTATTTCTTTTTCGATACTTTCTTTTTTTATGCAAAATAAATAATTTTATAACCTTATTTCTTTTTTTATTTGTATTTATTATTTTGTTTATATCGTTAATCTTATCGTCGTTATATTTAATTTGATTAATTTAAATTCTAATAATTACGTCGCCAGCAACGTAATCTTGGCTTTTTTAACCCTTATTAATCAAATTTTATAATCTATTTTATTACGTAATTTTCTTATTAATACGTATAATGTTTTAAATTATATAATCGGTTTAGAATTTAGGTAATTAATCCAGGTTCCGATACCGGTTATCGTCCGCGCTTATGCTTCTTTGCCGTTTTCCGAATAAAGCTATATTTCTATATAAAGTATCGTGATTAGATAATTTAATAACTTTCTTACTGATCGGAAAAAGGGTTGCGTCGTTATCGTAATTATTAGTCGTTTACCGCAAGTCGCTGTCAGGTCTGCATAATCGTAATCGTAATCGTAATCGCGCTTTTGATCAGGACCTTATCCCTTCCGTCTTATAATCGGAGATCGAAAATTGCCTCGGCAGCTAACTAAAGCTAGTTTCCTTTCCTTGGCAGCCAGATAAAATGGGACGGGAAGAATCGGTCCTGATCAGTACATAATCGATAAGCGTATTACGAATAAGTCCAGGGTTTAAAAGATAATGAAGGTAACGCAAATTATATTCTGGTATTAAAACCAGTAAAGCAAAACTATAAAAGATGAATAATGATAATCTCGGGGTTAAGCCCGGCGAAAAGGACCGCTAGAAATATATAGGGGGTGCTAACTAACTGATCAGTCAGGCCATATGTCCGACCCTGCACCCTGCTCCATTTCAATATATATAAGAAATATTTATTATCATTTAACATAAACAAATAATATAACGTATTAAATAAGCAAACAAGTTAAATAAACGAATAAACTAAGTTTTTTTTTAAACTTTTTAAACTTTTTAAATTTATTTTTAGGTTTATTAATATTAGTAATATAAAACGATTTATAAAAAAAGTTATAATAAACTTAATTATTTAAGTTAAAAAATGACACATAAAATTTAATAATACGGTCGATACGTCCGAACCGATATTATTCTTTATTTACAAAATTTAACGCCGACTGAAAAGAAATAGATTATTAACTAACTCTTTAGTTTAAATCCGTAAATATTTTCTAACCGGCTTCAATACGTTAATTATATAACGAATTTATTACCTACTTAACGTATTATGATTTGCGTCGGAATTAAATAAATGTTAAATTTTATTAAACGGCAAAAAGAATTTATAATGTATTTAAAACGAAAATTTAACTATTAAAGGATCTTATATAAAAATTCGGAAATATTTCGTAAATAATTCGAACTTATTCGAGATATAACTATAAAATATAATCTTATAAAAAGTATTTATAACTTTAATAAAATAAATTTTTAAAAGAACTTTAAATAATATCGGGCATAATTATTAAAAATATTAAAAAAAGGAATATAAATAAACGTAATAAAAAAATATAATTATAATTATATAAATTAGTAGCTTATAAATTTAAGTTATATTTTGATTTATTATTTCAATAAAGAAATTAGTTTAATTTCTAATTTTAAAAATATTAATCATTATACGATTAAAAATTCGATATAAATTATAATAATTATATAATTAATAAATAGAAATTTCATAAAAGTTTAAGATTTTAATAAATATATATAAACGTGTAGGAGAAAATAAAACCCTTTTTTAACGGTTACGAAAATTATTATTTGATAAAATCTAAAAATATTACCTAAATAACGATATTATTACGTTATATATATATATCTTTTTATTGGCTTTGACTTTTTAACGTATTCTATCTTTCCGTATTAAAACGCGTTTATACGTTTTATTTCGAAATTTAATAGAATATTATCACGTTTCTATTACGAAAAAGATATTTTTCGATTTTTATAATACGTTTAAAAATATTATAATATTTAATAATATTAAATCTAACTATATAAAAATTAAACTTATTTCATCCGATCTTAACAGAATTGTTTTAAATTAATTTCTTTTAATTATTTTTACGTTAACCGTTTTCCTACTTATTTTCTTTATTTTTATTCGTTTTATATTTACGAAAAATGTTAAAAAATATTTATAAAATAATAAAATAAAACTATTATTTATACAAGAGAAGAATTATTCAAATTATTAACTAATAAAAATTATTAAATTATTAGTTTTTAAACTAAAAGTTATTTAAACCTTTATTTTAAAGTTACTTTCCTTAAATAAAACGCCGGTTAATTACGTAAAATTATTTATATTCTTAATAAAAGTCGAAAAATTAAAGAAATATAAAGAAAAAGAAAGAAAAACCAAACCTTTTTAGCCGAAAAAAAAGGAAATATAAAAAAATTGCAGACAACGATTAAAAATAATTATCATGAAAGATTTAAAACGGGAAAATAGAAATATAACGTTTACGATAAATCCGAACATAATACGCGTATTTATAAAAAGATTTAAATACGTTTAACGAAAAGAATTGTTCCGATTAATTTTAATTAATTTAAATTTATTGTTAGAAAATATCAAAAAGGGCTCGATTGCTTATCTAGTTCGCTCGCTTATTTAATACGTTATATAAAATCAATCGCTTTAAAATATCTTTTTTTTAACTTTATAAATTAAACGATTTGAAGTTTACTTTTTAAATATATTTTTACTTTAGTCGATAACGAAAGGTATACAAGTTATAAATAAGTAATTTTTATAGGGCGCTTTTATTAAAAAATCGAAGGTATTAAGTTTAATGTTATTATTAAGAACTTTAGTAATTAATTATGAAATGTTATAAAAAAGATTTCCCAAAACGTTAAGTTATAATTTTATATTTCTTATATTAATAAAAGCGTAATTATTTACGTAAGGGGGAAATATATTAAACGATTAATTTCGCATAATAAGGAATTTTTGTAGATTAAAAAATCTTGTTTTATTAAAGGAAAATACGTTATTTTTAATTTAATAACACTTTTGCTATTTAGGCTATATATCCGTTTTAATTGAGATTAATATCTTTATAAATAATTATTTAACGATATATCTTTAATTAAAAAAATGTTTTATATTTTTTCAAGCTTTATAATTTACGTAAAAACTAAGTATAATTCGTTAAAGTATTAAATATCTATATAAGTTTCGTAATATATAATATTCGGTTATTTAATATTTTAATCTAAATACGTTTTTTATTATAATAAATAATTTTATCCGTAAACGATTTAAAATTTTAATTTCGATATAAGAATTATATCTTTAACCGCACTTAATTATAAAACGCTAAAAAGCTGAGTATTTAATAATAAAGCTGGAGTTTTTAAACTTTAATTAAATTTGAAATAACTATTCGAAATTAATTAAAAAACTTTAAAATAAAAATAATGCATGGTCGAATAGGTTTAAGCCTTATTTTCCAAGCTAAGCTAAATATATAAAAAATTATTATACGATATAATTTAACGGTAAATATTATATCTAATATTTTCGAATACGATAATTAATTAATGGTTTTTGAGGTTAAAATAACTTAATAATTTAATTCTATAAAGCCTTATTTTAAAGCCGATTATTAAGCTCCCGTAAGTCCATAATTTTTCTATTAATATCGACTTGAAAAGCTTATATACCTGGTTACTGATAAGCTTCAACCTTAATAAATCTTATGCCTACTGGTTGGTTCGATAAAGTTAAATAATATCATTTAGAAAATATTAAACTTTGCGCGGTAAACTTTAAGAACAAATTTTAAAGTTAAATTTTAAAACCAAACTTTAACGGCAAACCTTAACTGTGTATAAAAGATTGGTATCTTTCTGAACCTTTTATTAATTTCGATCGTTTTTATAACTTTTCGAATTATTTAAAACAGTATGTTACGTAAATCCGGATATGCGATACCGGTAATTTATAACTGCAAGATTATTATAAAACCCGTTTTATTAATAATATATAATTACTATTAGATTATCGGACGAATTAAAATTATCGATATTATTACCGCTTTAATCTTTTTTAAAAATAATTAACGTCGGTTTTTAATTTTCAGATGCGATTTAATTTACGAAAAATAATAATAATAATTAAATTTTGCAAAAACGTATGCCGGAAAGTATAACAAATATAAAGAAATTATTAACGAATGTGAAAAGAAAGTAATAACAAGCTTAAAAACTTCGAATTTTAAATTTTGAAACGATACAAAAAAAATATAAAGATAGTTTGCCCGGCTATTCCGGATTGCGAAAACCGCCTAGAACCTCGACAAGAATCGACGTAAATAAAAGCGGAATAAGGCAAAATAAAGTCGCCTTAGAATGAAACGTTGCGAAAGGAACGGGTTTAGTCAAGCCTAAGAATTAAGGTAGCAATCTATCATTTTATCCAATTTTGTCTACACGGTCACGTCTCCTCTAAGGAGAAAAATAAAAATAATAAAGGATATTTTTAATATATCGAAATATTAAATTGGTAAAAGTTATTTAAATAATACATTTACGTAAGATCTTTATAAATATTTGAAGCTAATTAATATCGAATATAAGTTTATCTTAACCTTTATCTTTATATATACGTAATTATAAGTTAAGAAAATACCGTTTTACGAATATAAGAAAACTAACGTTAACCGGTATTTTGGGATTCCGTATTATACGAAATATTTGAAAATATTGGCTGTATAGATAAAAAGTTCTATATCGTAAATTTCGATAAAAAGAATGTTTATTAATTTTAGTATTTAAATGAAAATCTCGTCAAAATCCAGCCCGATTTAATTATTTTTAACATTTTTAAAGTTATATCGAAAAGCGGCTCAGTATCCGGTTTTATGGTAAATCTTAACGAAATTAGTATTAATATATAAAGATTCCGAATTAAATATTACGCTTTACGAATGGCCGTACAAATGAGCAAGGTAATAATTTAATTTTATTGTAACGAAAAACCCGTTTTTATTAAAAGAAAACGAAGAAACTAAAATAAAAGCGATTCGCTTATAATAAAAATCAAGTAATTAATTAGCTTTAACGTTAGAAACTTTACGGACGGATATCTATATCGTAGCAACTTTAATTAGAATTTTTAAATAATATACGAAATTTCGAATTCGGTTTTCGAAACGCTTTCGTTTATTAATTATGATTAAAATAAAACGATAGAAAGCGATTAATTACGCCGTTTTAAGGAAAGCAACGGAAGTTATTTATATTATTTTAAATTTTATAAAATTATTTAAAATACGTCTTAGTTTTATAATAATTTCGTAGTTATATATAACGTTGTAATAAGAACTATAAAAGTCGTTTTAACTTTTTACGTCAATATATAAATAAATTTATTAATAATTAAACTATAATATTCTAATATTTTTCGCTAAAATAATCGTTTTAATTAAAGCGACGAAAATTATATTAAAAAATCGTAATTCGATACATAAGCGTTAAGATTTTAATCATTTTTTTCAGTTGTTATTAAATAAAGCGTTATATAAGTGCGCTATAAACTTAAACCTTTTAAAATATATAGGCCGATCTTTTTATCGTTTTATAGTTATATCTTACTTTATATTTTATATTTTACTTATATATAACTTCGGTAATAAAAATGTCAAAATTGAACGAGCCTTATAATATTGATTTACAGTTAATAAAGATTAAAATAATGTATAAAACATTATTAAAAAAAGAGCTATAACGTGCCATATATATAAGCAAGAAACATATATAAGCGAACCGCTTTTTAGCACTTCTCAGCAATGCGCCCAAATAACTTAACCATAACATCTTAAATCAATTTAAATTAATCGAATATACCTTTGCTAACTATATCTATAACTTCTTAACGAATGTACGTATTATATTAAGGTTTGTTACGGACGTTATATAATTATTCCTTCTTATTAACCCGCTTGTAATTTATTAACTTTAATAAATATTAATAATAATTCTTTATTATAACCTTTTTGCTAATTAAAAGAACTTATTTATCCTATATAACAATTATTTATCTTTTTAAAAAGCGTTTATTTTAATTATATAATTACGTAAATTTCGAATTATTATAAAATTACGTTTAATACGTTTCATTACATACTTTACGAAAGGCTCCGTAACGTCTTTTAACGCGCTTTTTAACGTTTTTTCTAACGTACCTTTTAATACGTTTTGTAACGTATTTCCCGACGTATTTTATAACGTATATCTTTAACGATCGAACTGGATAAAAAATGTTTACATCTATAAATTAAGAATTCGGTCAATAATTAATTTTTTATCGGTCGGCTTTAAGTTTAACTAAATAAAGATAATATTAATTAAAACGCGTTAAAAGTTAAACGATTACGAACGGGTTATAAAAAAGGAATAATAATATGACGTTTATAATAAATTTTAATATAATACGTAATATTTGTTAAGAAATTATAAATATAATTAGCAGAAATATATTCGATTAATTTAATTTAATTTAAAATATTATAATTAAGTTATTTAGGTATATTGCTAAGAAGTGCCAAAAAGCGGTTCTTTTATATATATCTCTCGCTTATATATGTGGTACGTTATTGTTAAGTTATTTGAAAATAAGTAACAAATGTTAGAAGGTAATTAGAATTATGGCGGAACGTTGGCAGGTGCTAGAAAAGTAATGTCCAGCTTTATTAAAAATTAATGTGCGAATAGCACAACTTAAAATCAAACCCATCTTTCGATTCTATCTTGGTAAAGCCGTTTTCCACTCTTTTTATATATTCGTCTTAGATTACTAGCTGCTAAGGTCATCACACAAGCTTACAAAGATCTCTTGACACTTCCGCCACTATCCGCAAAAATTTTACCTGTTTAAATACTGCACCTTTAGCTCGCAAAATGCGATCAAAACCATGAATATCGGCAGCACTATATCGAGAAAACGTCCAGCAAATACACATTACCAACACGCCTTCTCAACGTTCATCCATCTAGTAACCCCGACGACCTACGTCTTAACGTTCCCAGTCGGAAACCCCCTTTCAAGGGTTTCGCAGAAAGACTTTTAAAAGGGAACGATAAGACATATCGATACATTTCTTTGTCCCATTGTTTGGGCCAGTGTAATCCTAATAAGCTTCCCCCGCATTATACGATTCAAGGCAACGTCAACCAACGTCAAAGGGGATTCAAATTAAGCGAACCTCCAAAGACCTTTCAGAACGCTATTGAAGTCACGTGTAGGCTTGGCGTACAACACCTTTGGCCAGGACCTGACCAGTTAAGACGTGAACTAACAAAGATAGAAACCAGTTAAGAGGTGGACCGCTACGACTTGGACAAAAGTGGCCAGCCGCACAATAATTGATCAAGACTCTGACCACGTACCTAAGCCTGGCTTACAGACGTGGTAGATGACATCGACGAATCGCACATCGCAAATCATGCATCACAAATAAATCGATCATATTCAACTTATTCATCTACAATGCCGTACATGTTTAGCATCCGCATTTGATAACTACCACTTTTAAGGAGAGCCATTCTCTGCCGAGTATGGCTGAAGCGCAATGTATCTTAGTGTGCATGCTATTGTACTCCAACGCCTTGACGGCCGCCTATAATAACTAACGGCTTTTCTTGCATATCATCGATGACCTTGAGTTTCCCTTTAATTGTTGCATGCCCTGAAAATCGCCCTCGAACACTCCCGTCATCTATGCCACCCCTCGTCGCTTTAATCAGGCTATACTCAGGCAACCTGGCTATTAAACGACCCAACCCAAGCCAGTATCTCTCTTCTTAGTCCCGCTATCATATCGAGACTCTTATTCTCTTCTACGAATTGCATAAAGCATTTCAGACTCCCAGGTTCTCTCCACACAGCTGCTTTCCCATGCTCCTTGGCCAGATCACTTAGCTTCGTCGTAATTGCGACAGCGCGGTGAATAAATTGTGCAACTTCCTTGAAGTCAGCAGGTCTTAGACCTCGTGAAGTCATTGCTGGCGAGCCAATTCGGAGCCCCCTCGGTTCTTTTGCTGAAGCATCTCCGAAGAGCATGTTTCTGTTGCTAGCGACTCCGACCAACTCGAGAACACGTTCAAGTCTCGCCCCGTCAATCCCAAGCGGTCGAAGATCGAGCAATAAGAGGTGATTGTCCGTGCCGTCGGAAACCAATTTATATCCCAAATCCATCAGACTGTCCGCTAACGCCTTGGCATTGAGAAGTACCCAGTGCTGGTACTCTCTGAACTCTGGAGCACGGGCCTGGTGTAGAGCGACAGCAAGAGCGGCAGTTGTGTTATTATGTGGCGAGCTTTGATGCCCTGGAAAGACGGAGGCATTTATCGCGTCCGCAATAGAGCAAGTATCGGCTTGATTGCTCCCCGAGATTCCAGCTGTGCGTTTAGTTCCTTGTCGGTAGAAGATCATTCCGCCCCTAGGCCCTCGCAGAGTCTTTGCGGTCGAGGTTGTTACTATGTCGCTATGTTCAAATGGAGATGGGATAAGCCCAGCAGCTATCAGACCGGATGTATGAGACATGTCGCTCATTAAATATGCGCCGGTCTTTGCAGTAATTTGTCGCATGCGCGCATAGTCGATTAGCCTGCTGTAGGCGGATGTGCCGGCAACAACGATTTTTGGGCGATATAGCTCAGCCAGGGTTTCCAACTTGTCGTAGTCAATGATTCCTGTCTTCTGGTCCAAGTGATATGGCAGAGTCTCGAAATATTTGGATATCATTGAGATTTTCTTCCCTCCTTTTCGGTATCCATGAGAAAGATGGCCACCATGTGCCAAATCTAGGCCAATAATACGGTCATGGCAGCCGAGAAGGGCGGAATAGACGTAGAGATTGGCATTCGATCCAGACATTGCTGCAGCAAACTATCAGAAACGTTCGAGCCAAAGATATACCAAAAAGACGCACATTGCACATTGACGCCCCACTCGTCTGGCCGCAGGTTGAACAGCTCAAGGGCTCGAGACTGACAAAGTCTCTCAATCTCATCAATATTGGGGCAGCAGCTATGATATCTTGCTCCAGGATACCCCTCGGAGGATTTGTCTATACAGGTTAGCCACGACAAGGATTCAAATTCGCATAATACTAAACTTACTTTGAACGACGCTGCCCAAAGCTTCCAAGACGGCAGTAGACATAAAATTTTCGGAAGCAATTAGATTAAGATATCTCTTTTGCCGCTCTTCTTCCTGAAGCGTTATTAGTCGTTTTCCTAGGACAAATCATAAATAAGTCGCAGAGTCTGCACGATACCTGTTGTAAGAGGCTGAAGATTGCAGGGTCCACCCCTGCAAGCTTTGTCGTCTGCGAGCTTACCGCCCATCGCCGTCCCAGAACGACCTGACACGGGCGACCTTTGTTGCAGGCTCTTGCTCTGAATATAGAGGTAGAAACGCGCGCAGTTCCTAACAGCGGCGACATTCTAGCCATATCTTCTTATCTTATTTTGCCAGGCAACTAGCAAAAAAGATGTCGAAGTCGACTTGAATCTGCCAGTCCAGTCGCTAACCTTGCTTTTAAACCCGTGCACAGGGACATGTCCTCGCATCTCATGGTGGTAGAAACCGAGTGCCCGTTAACAGGATGACGGGGGCTTCGGTTTTTGAAGCCCTAGCCTCAAGGACCAGATTGTAAGTAATATCAATAATCACGCGAGGGGGGAAGGGCGGGGCAAGGTTCGCGGTTGTCAAAGTCGTCATATCTGTACACGTAACGATGTTGCTTTCGATGTATGCACTTCTCTAGATGCGGAAGTCCCGACTATGTACGTCGGAAGTAACATGGGGACATACGGAGAATAGACGCGTTATCAAAGCCACGAGTTGCGTTGCTAATTATTGAATTCCAAGCTCAAATTGCGCGATAGACGTTCCTTGCAAGGTCATGACTGTGCTCTGGTATAGTGACTGCGGAGTCAGATTCTCTGCCCTCTCGGAGTTGTAAGGGGTCTGTTTGGGCCCTTCGCCCAGGCTAGGTGCCTTAGATCTCGAACGTGGCTAGAAGCTCTTGGCCCAGCTCGGTGACTACAGTGTAAATCGGATATCCACTTCGTGGCATGTATGGAAACAACTGACTTGAAAGTTAACGGAGGGTTAGCTTACATTTACTGCCGCGCCTTTGCTGCAGTCTTTCTCTACGCCACCTCGGCGCATCGGTATTCGCAGCGTGCTCATCATGCTGAACAGCTGGGCCCAAACCGACGTATCGGCGGGCGGACGCATAATACAAGGAAAGAAGATTAGTTTCTCCGCAGGTCGTGCATAATACCAGCTTCCGGGGGGCCGGACTCTCATGGCGTAACGCCGCTGCTTATCGCCTGTGAGGAGGTAGAATTGCCGAGTTCTTCAGCAGCTATGTAGCTACCCGGGTGGGCGGGGCTTGCATGAACGAAATGTGGCGGCTCTGTCCTCCGCGGAAGCGTTCCGAGACCAGGTAGGGTTTGCACTACCCACCCAACCACGCTAAAATTTCCACCCACGGGTATCTGTGGGTGGGTAAAAATTGGCGTGGGTAGTTAACAGGGGTGCGTGGATAAAATTGAAACTACCCACGAACTAACTACCCGTGGGTACCCAAAGTGTCGAATGTACCTATCATATCGATGACGTCTTCGATTTAAGTAGGACATCGGAATTTTTATTGGCTAGCCTTTTCGTTTTAATGGATAGCTCCGTACGGGCGAATATTTTAACGGTAATACGGATTAGGATTAGTACGGAGATTAGTACGTATTCAAAAATACCAACGGGTACCCGTATGTGGTTAGTTCGTGGGTGGGTAGTCGTGGGTATTTTTGGAAAAACGCCAAGACCATTTACGGGTACCCGCCCACGGGCGTGGGTAGTCCGTGGGTACCCATTGGGTACCCATTGCAAACCCTAAGACCAGGTATTCCTTGGAAGCTGTTGTGGTACGTTACATTATTGCAATATTTACCCTCAATATACAACTAGGTCGACGAGGCAGAGAACGTCCGAAACTAAATGGTGGCTTCCTGTCTCATATTCCGGGTGACTTGGTTCTTAGGGGTGCTCTGTCGTCAGAGATGAGGCTGCTCCCAACTCAAACTAAGCCTCGGGATGGTGCTGGCTCATCTCTCGCCTCGGTCTTGCCAGCTGAAACATTGGTCATCTATAAACTATGTTTTTAGAACAAACAAATAACAGGTTGGTGGACACGTAAACCAAGCCAGTCCCCGAGAGCTTTTTTCTTAGCGCCGAAAAGCACTTGTCTTGGAGATTAATGAAGGATACTTCATTCTATCCTACTACGAAATCGCTGAAATCACAACCAGAAGGGTTGTGGTCTTCTACGTCCTCGCATTGGGCGAAAGTTATGGATCCGATCCCGGCCACCATCATGGACTCGCCCATGACACTGGGTTACTGCCGATGAAAATGGTGGTAAAACTGATGTCATACTCCTTGGCGCTTTCCGGGGATATAGCCAGTCCCGCAATTTGGCTGGTGAGTGTGGTGCGGAGCACAGGTGCCATGGGTTTACGTTCCAATTGTGCATGACGGATGCGTCGGACAGCAGCAGATAACGAAGTAGAGATGTGCAAGCTACCAGCCTATATAAGCCTACTAGGACAAAGCATGGAGAAGCGTGGCGACTGCCATCGACACCAGCACGATCGTCTAGAGTTGCAGATCCGTGACTTATTGTGAGCGACTCAATTCTCAGAGAATAAAAAACTTGCTACGTAGAAATTCGGCGGAGTCTTAAACAGATAGAGGCAACTGTGGACATCAAATTCTAGTCACGACCACGATCGTACTGATAATGGCGCATCCTGCCTCGGCACGTAAACCGCCACATGCGACCACTATCCGCTCAATTCCGGACGATTCCTGTCCCCGAACCCGGTCTCCAGGGGTCAGAACGATATCCAGTACGCCGGATCTTCCCACCGTCACTCTCGATGCCACACTCGCCGACTTATACCGGCGTGCAAGCCCCAAAAATGCGCACAAGCATATAGCCCAGGTGACGTGTCCTGTGAACTCGGCCGTCCAGCTCAGCGTCAACATCCCTCGGAATACCAAGTATCTTTATCAGGACAGCGCCTTCAATGAGGTCTCGGGAGAGCACGGGCCCAACACTTCCAGCGCCGAATCTGAGCGAGAGCTTGCGATGAAGTATATTGCCCTCGTTCCGCAGCGCGATGCTTTCCTTAGTGGCGACACAGCCGTCGTATTATTCACAATAGATGAGTCCCAGGACCAAAAAGTACACTGCAGACGTGAAGCAGAGAGGACCTTCTCTGTGCTACCGGAGAAGCAGCGCCCGAACCTCGTCTTCTGCTCGGGACCGGCGGAGCTGCCGGTGAAAGAGAAAAGAATCGATTTAATTGTCTGCAAGCTCGTGCATGACGGCTTGGAGGGCTACGACCTCCTCGTACCTCCGGAGACGTTATGGCTCATAAACACAAAGGAGGCACTCGCCAACTCGGGCCTACCCACGCCGAGGTGCGACATGATCGAAGTGGACGGCTGTGGCGGCGAGGCCCATCTCTGTTGTGCCGTATGCCAGGGCGAGGCGGACAGCTTTCTCATCCCGGCGAAATGCGCAGGGCTACGAGGAAAGTGGTTCACCGAGCAGAGTCTGAAGATATACCGGGCATTGTCAGCACACTCGCTACCTTTTGTGTTCAAAAACCAGCAGGCTTATGGCGGCGCCGGCACGTACCTGATCCGCACTGAGGCAGACCGCGATAAGCTCCTGCGGGACTTGCAGGGCGGCATCCTGCGCAGACTGCTCTCCTCCATAACCCACACCAACAAACATCTCCGACCTGCCACGATCTTGCTGTCCGACCTCGTAGACGACCCTATAGGCAACTACGGCTTGTCGTTCTTCGTGTCGGACGACGACAGCGAGCTCATCTTCCTCGCTGTTACAGAGCAGATCCTCCACGAAGGGAGAGTCTGGTTGGGAAGCACGATCGAGTACAGCTGCCAGGACGAGTTGCGGAGAAAGTTTGGGAAGTTGGTGAAGGATATGGCCAGCTGGCTGCGCAGCTACAATTATGTGGGGCCAGTCGGGGTCGACGTCCTCGAAACTGCTGCCACGGATAAGAATTCGCGGATGGAGCACTGTGAGCACGGCCCGGTGGACGAGCTTGCCAACTTCCATGTCGTCGACCTCAACGCTCGCACGTCGGGCCAACTCTGCCTTCCCCTTCTTCGCACGCACTTCACCAGCCGCGGCCTCGACAGCGCGTCCTCATTCTTCATCCGAGTTTGGAAAAAACGAGAAGCATTTGTGAGGGCGTTTCAGGAAGATTTCGAAACGGGCAGGATCTGCATACTGAGCTGGTACGAAGATCCAGAGTCCGACATGAGCCTCGGTAACGTGGCCGTTGGGGCGGAGGACCTCAATAGACTGAAAGAGGACATGCAACGGATCCGAGGCGTGTCAGAGGAAGTAACGTTTTGACGACGAGAGGGTCGCCAGGAGTTTATTTGCTTGCCCCTTGGCATTTTCGACTTCAGTAGTATTGGCTGTTCGCAGCAACATGGAATAGTCCGCAAGTAAACCACACTTCACCCGGTTGGCGACGGTAAATAGTAGCTTGTGGCACACGTCGTCGGAACTAAAACGTGGTCATTACACTGCCCATTGTTATCAATTCAATTCTAGAGGTGGGGAGAGGTATAAACGCCGAGCCTAGTCAAGTTACCAACTCTAAGCCCCGGCCGCAGGGAAGAGACAAGATTTACCCAATAATCATATATAGGGATACCGATATTAACTTCGAAAATTTTCCTGCTTCCAAGTACATAATATTATTTGCTTATTCAAATATTAAACAAAATAATAATAGCAGTTATCGAAATATCCGGCCGTTAATGTTAATACATAACCATCTTGAGCGATTTAAATAAAAAATCATAAATAATAAAATTAACGTAAAAGATAAATAACGAATTCGAAACAAATAGTTTATATTAAAATTATAATCTTGTTAAACATTATACGTATATTAAAATATTACGCTAGTCTACTTTATTAATCGACTTATTATATTAAAAACCTTATATTTCGAAAAAAATTAAAAAAGATATAATAAAATTTAACTTGGAAAATTAATTCTAAATTTTTTAAATTTTAAACTATATTATAAGTTAGGCCTTATATTATATTATTACTTGTTTTTATTTATTTTATTACGATTGTTTTATTAAGATATTTAACGATAAAATCATATTGTTTTATAAGGAAAATCGATGTTTGCGTTAATTCTGCACCATGAGTGTAGTGATGCGCGGCAACTGCCAAGCACTTGCCCCACCTGTTCCTACTAGACCATCTTCCCCACTCTCGCCCACCAAGATAGATACCTTCAGCCGACATTATCGCTTTTCCTGCAGATTATCTGCAGCAGTACTTGTTCGCCGCCGAGCAAAAAGGGACTGATGAAATCGATCTAGCAGCGGGGGCTCCCGTTTGCGGCTCCTGCATCTGTGTTTGGCTATCGGACCCTTTTTTGGGAACTCCTCTGATCGGGCCCAAGTCGGGGGCCCAACTTCTGGTTCCTCCCGCCCTTAAATATCCTAATCGTTCTCTTCAGCCCCCCTTCTCCGAGTCCTCGAAAGTGCGGATGCTAGTTCTTTGGAGAGATATTACGCCGTGCTACTTAAAATAAAACCAATCGGATTGTATAGCGACGGCGCCCCGAAAGAAGAGACACTTGTTACATCGTGTTAAACAACCTGAGACCACGAAATATAAATATCCTTATTACAGTTTCATTCGCATATTAGTGATTATTCTTGATAACAGCTAACTGTCTTCTTTAAGGTTTTAAGAAATTAATTTTTTATATAAATTAATTATTACCCTTATTTTCTTTATCTTTTAAGGTAATTGACGACTCGATTTTTTTCGACCTTAACTTATTATATTCGATATATCTTTTAATAAAGCCATCGCAAATTTTGTTAACATTTATTAAGTTAAAATTATTAATAATCTTTTTTTAAATTAATTTAAGATTTTATTTATTAAAGACTTTTACATTATTTTGTGTTTTATCCGCTACGTTATAAGTTTTTTACGAACAACCTTTTTTTAAAAGAAAATTTTAATTAATAAATGATTTGTTTTTTAATTTTTTTAAAGTTTTACGAACTTTTTATATGTATTTTAAGTAAAAGAATTCATAGAAGTATAAATTATTATATTATTCGTCTTTTTTTTATTTAATTTATATATTTATTTAACGTGTTATATAAGTACGCGGATTAAAGTTTAATACCTTATAACAACTAACTCGTATAATTTAACTCTAACATATTAAAATAAGTTTAATTAATCGAATATTTCTTTACTAACTATATTTAAAGCTTTTTTCTAAGCACGCATATTGTATTAAGGCTTATTACGGCTGGCAAGTTACGATTTCTTCTTTTTAAGCCGATTATAATTAACTAAGTTTAGTAGCTGTTAATAATAATATTTTAAAATAACCTTTTTATTAGTTAAAAAACTTATTTATTTTATATAGCAAGTATTTATTTTTTTTAAAACCCGTTTATTTAAATACTTAATTATGTAAATATCGAATTGTTATAAAGTTAAGCCCGATACGCCATATTATACGCCCTATAAAACGCTCCGCGAAACGCCCCGTAACTTACCTTACTAAAATCAGGCCCTATTTGTGACGGCTATGAGCTTAACCAACTATTAAACCTAATCGTACGGTTTATGTTGGTAATGGTATCGTGGGAATCTGAGCAATAAGATAATAGTTATGTCTGGTAATAGCAGATAACCGTAGGTGATCTGGGTAACTAATTATAATTATAAGTTGGTATTATTTAAACTATGGAAATAATGAACGTATATATATTTATTTTGGTTCAACGTATTCGAACTGGTTCGATCCATTTATAGTGGTCGAGTTTTATTAAGCCCGTCGAACTTATTAAATTACTTTTCCAGTTCGACTGGCTTAAAGCGCCAAACCTTATTTTCTTTATTAAACTTATCGAATCGGTTACGTAAATTAAGATCCTTTATCGGAAATATTTATATATTCTCCGACCGTTTAGTAATAGGTTAAGTCCTTAAATTATAATACGATCTTTTTTTTTTTAGGATTTTTACCTTTAAAAGTTAATTTGTTTATTATATCGATTAATAAGTAAATTTTTTTATTATTATTTTATTTTATAATTTAATTATTATATTTAATCGAATTAAAAAGTAACGATTTTGTTATATATATAATAACGTTTTAATTTTGTCGGAACGAATTAACCGTTTTAGTTTTAATATATTTTTTAACTTTTTTTATTTTTGTTGTAAGTTTAAAAACGAAATTTGCAAAATTTATTTTAATTTTGGGAAATGTTTTTATTATATTAAATATATTAATTTTTGTAATTCTTTTTATCTTTTCGAATTAAAATATCGGAAGTTAATAAATAAAAAGAACCAATTAAAGCTTTAAAAACGTTTTATCGAAAAGGAATTATTTAAAGCTTAATAATATTTTAACGAATTATTTAATTATTTAGTTCGGTTTCGGAATTAAAAAAAGTTATTGCGATAGTATAGGATCGAAATATTACGTCGGGAAATTTAAGGTACGGAGGTGATAAAAGAATTTAAACGTTTAAAACGGAAATAAAGGTAATTAGAAATTAAAATAGTTATATTTACGGAGGCCATTTTTTTGTTAATTGGTTTGATATTAAGGGGACGGATTGGGTATTATTAAGTAGCGTAAATTAAAATGTTAACCTTGGCGGTTTCGACGTTGTTAGTAAAAAATTTTTAGGAAGCGTTAAACGTTTGTAAGGTTTTTTGCGGGTTTTTAGGTATTTTTGGAGTTTGGGTAATTCTTTTATTTGATTAGGTATTAAGTAACTCCGTTTTATTTCCGTATATTTAATATTTTCTTTATTTCGTAAACCGGTACATTTTTTATAATTTCTTTTTTTCGTTTTGTATTAATTTTGATTATATTTGTTATTAACTTGAATAAGGAAATATAAAAAATTGGAGAAAGTTTGACCTTTGATAATAGCTTTAATTTATAATTATTTTTTAAGATTTTTTTGGTAATTTTGTATGGATTAATATATTAAAGTTAAGTTTTTTGTTACGTTTTTTAATTTGGACATTTTTAGTAATTAAATTTTTTTTTTTAATTATAATATTTATTTATTTGGTTACGTACGAATTTAAGTTTTGTTTTTATTTCGGTATATAATTACTTTAATTATTTTAATATTAAAATTATTTTAATATTAGTTAGCTTTTCGTATAAATTTTTGTAAATTTTTGGTATAAAACCAAAATTGGTAATTATTAGTATCGTTTTAATACTTTCGTAATAACTGGTGTTATAAGTTAATTATGTAACTGGTAATTTTTTAATTTAATTATTTTATTTATAATTAACGTAATATTATAAATACGTTTTTAACGTTTAATTAATTTTTTTCGTTTATCCGTTTATTTGCAGTTTAAATACGCTAAATAATTTGTAATTTAATTTAAATTAAGTTATTAAGTTTTACTAAAATTTTAAAATAAAGGTTATATTTTTATTTAATATAATTTTTATTAAAAGTTTGTAAATATTTAAAATATATCGAAAAAAATATATGTAAGTTATTTTATATCGGTATTTTCGTTATAAGGTAAAAAATAAAAATATTTTATAAATCGGTTAATAATTACGAAAATGTTATTATAATATATTTTTGTAATTAAATCTTTTAATACAAAAAGCTTAATAATAAAGTTAAATATAATAAAATTTTATAATTATTTTGTAACTGGTACTGGTTATAACTTTCCGTAAGGCTTATGTTATTATATTTTTATTTTAACGTAAATATTATATTATCGTATTACCTTTTATACGGTTAATTTTATTTTAAAAAAGTAATATATCCGTTATAGGCGTTTTAAGGTTTTGTAAATCCCTAGGTATTTATGTAATTAATATTTATATATATTTCGTATTAAGTTTTTTTAAAGTTTTTCTGGTATTTAAATTTTATTTATTCGTTATTTTTCGGGTAAGTTATTATTATATTGCTATATACGTTAATATATATTGGCTAGAATTTCTTTTATTATAATAATTTGTCGTTATTACAAGTATTTTTCGAATGTTTTGTTAAAAATTGTTTATTATATTTTAACTTTAAGTTTTTTTAGGTTAGGTTATTTATTAAATACGTTTATTCTATCATTTTTTAATCTTTTGTAATAAATAATAACGTAATCGAATTTAAAAAGATATTTTGCGTAACGTAATTGTTTTTTAATTAGTTTTTATATCGTAAAAAAATGTATAATATTTTTGTAATCCGTATATACTTTAATTTGGTACATATTACCTTTAAAATAATATTTAAATTTCTTAAAAACGTTAACGATAATTAGGAATTTTTTATCGTATATAAGGTAATTTAATTCGGCTTTATATAACTTATAAGAATAAAAGGTAATAAGGTAAAGGTTTTTTTAATCGTTTTAATATTTAATTATTATTTTTAAAGTATAATTCGAAACATTAATTTTTAGTTTAATTAGTTACTTTAGGTCGTATGTAATTAATATTGGTTTATTAATTAAGATATTTTTAATTTATTAAAAGGTTTTTTAATTTTTTATTTATTTATTCGAATTAATTTTTTTTAATAAGTTTTATTAATAATATAATTATTTTATTAAAATTACGTATAAACTTTTTATAATAATTAACGAACCTAAAAAATATTTATATCTGTTTAACGTTAATAAGTTATATTTATTTTTTAACTATTGCAAACTTTTTAAGGTTTATTTTAATATATTTAAAGGTAATAATATAATTTAAATATTTTATTTTTTTATATGAAAGGTGTTTTTTTTAGCGTTAATTAAAAATTAACATTTTGTAACGTTTATAAAATTTTGTAAATATGTTTTATATACTTTTTTTTAATTTTCGAATAAATTAAAATATTATCGAGGTAATATATAATAAAAATGTCCAAATATTTTCGTAATACGTAATTATTTATTTATTAAAAAATTGCCGGTACGTTCATAAGTTCAAAAGGTATAATAAGGCATTTAAAAAATCCGTATTTAATTTTAAAAGTTATTTTTTATTCGTTATTTAGCTTAATTTATATTTGGTTATATTTTTTCTTTAAGTTTAAAGATATAAATTATTAAATTCCGTATAGGTAATTCTTTATTTTAGTAATTAATAATAATAAGGTTCTATTTTTAACGGTAATATCGTTAAGTTATTTATAATCGATAATAAGTTATAATTTTTTAATTTTTCTTAATACGAAAAATATTAAATATTTTGTTAATAATTTAAAACGTTATATATAATTTTTTTTTTAGCTTACTTTCGAAATAATCACGTAATATCTTTAATTTTATTTAATTTAGGTTATAAATAAGATAAAAAGTAATCGTTTTGTTATTTTTAAAAATTATTTCGTAATTTTATTTGTTATAAGGTAATAATTTTATTTTAAGCTTTTTTTAAAATAATCGTTTATATTATAATATTTTGGTAATATTTTAATTATTTATCTTAATAACTTTTTAAGCTTTAATAATAGGTTCTTATTTATTTGTTAAAATCGTATTTTAAGATTTATAATAATATGCCGTATTTTTTCAATATGCCCTTTATTTGTTGCATATTTTATTCCTTTAAGTAATAAGATTTTTATCGTATTTTTATACGTATATTTATTAATTTTATTAATTAAATATTAAGATTTTTTACCGTTTATATTTTACGTATCGGTAAAAAGTAAAATAAAATTTATTTAACTAGTTTTGTAATCGATAGCCGGATTATATTGCTTTAATTATGGTAGCTCGAAAATTATGTTATAATTTTTTATTAAAATAATATCGAAATTAATAATTTTTTTTTTCGATAAAGGTTTTAAAGTAATTAATTTCGCATTTAATTTATCCGTTATCGTAGTTAAATATTTAACCTTTAATATTTTCGATTTTGTAAAAACTTTTTTTATTTTTTTATAATAGTTATAATTTATTTATTATTTTTGGAGCGATATAGTTTTTTTATATAACTTCGTCATTTATTATTACGGTATACCATTTTTTTAATTTATATTTATATTATAATTAGTTTTTTTCTTACCAGAAAGAAATTAACGATAAGAAAACGATTAATATATTTACGTACGAAATAATTATAACCTTTTGCTAAGAATACGATAAAAACTGAAAGAAATTAAAAAGTTATTTTAATAATAATAAAAAGAGTTATTTTTATTAGATTAGATTTTAAAAAATAATTATAAAAATATAAGGAATAAAAGAAATTAAAAAAGTGAGATTTCTTTAAATTATAACGATAATAAAAATGAACTATTAGGTAATATTTAACGTTTAGATAAAAGAATACTGAGAATAAAACGGAAAATTATACCTAAAAGAGCTTGATTAACACGAAAAGTTTTATACCGTTAATTATAAACGATATTAATACGGAACGTACGAAAATTATAAGAAATATATTAAACGACGAATTATATAAATGTGGTAATAAGGTTTTAATTTTAATAATTAAATAAACGACGACTCGAAAAACTAAAAATAGTACCGGTATTTGCGAAAAATAACGATTTAAAACGAGATTGATTAGTTAGTAATATTTAAAAATTGGCTAGAAGAAAAAGGTTGCCTTATAAACAAGCTTTTTTATTATTACGATTAATACGATTATTAAACGTAAAAGAAGTTAGTATAAAAAATAATGGAGAAATATTGTTAAAGAATAAATACGGATTTATAATTTTCATTAACGTTTATTAAAGATTTAATAAAATGACGTATTGTTGAAGAAAAAATTTAAAATTTCTTTTTTACAGAAACGAAGTTTTAGAATTAAAATATATTATTAAAAAAGCCTTTGAAAAGTAATTTGTTTTTTTAAAAGTCATATTATGCCGATAAAATAGACATTTATAATAATTAAAAAAATTAAACAAATAAATTTTAAACAAATTATAAGGTTTAAAAACAACTTAAAAAAATAACGTTATTTATAAAAAGGCTTTAAATTAGCAAAAAGAATAAAGGTAGATGGTAATATTTTAAAAGGGTTTTGTACGTAATAAAAGCGGTAGGAAACGAATTAATTATAGTATAAATACGAATTTAAAAAGAAAAGGTATACCGTAATAATGAATTGCGGATTTATATAAGGATATTATAATACCTCAAAAGTAATAAATGAATTATAATTATTATGGTAAGATAAAAAGAATTTTTACGAAATCGAAAATGTTAAAAGTTAAATATTTAATTACGACGACGGATTTGTTAAATGTAAAGTTAATAATTTTAAAATTCTCGTTAAAGGAAAATAAAAATTATTAATTTCGATATTATTTTTAAAAAGGATTATAATATATTTTTCGTATTATTACGGTTAAAGCAGTATAACCCAGATATTGATTAAAAAATTAAGCAAATAAATTTCCTTTTATTTTTTACCAATACGTAAAATATAAAGAACGTAAGATTTTGATATTCGATTAGTAAGGTTAACGAATATAAGTATAAAAATATAGCAAAACCTTATTATTTAAAGGGATAAAATATTCAGTTACTAGAGGATATATTAGAAAAATACGGCATATTATCGTAAACCTTAGAACATAATTTCGGTAAATAAAAGATAACTAATTATTAAAGTTTAAAAAGGTATTAAAATAGGTAATTAAAATATTATTAAAATATTATAAATATAAGCGATTGTTTTTAAAAAAGGCTTAAAACAAAGTATTACTGTATAATATATAAAAGTACGAAGTACTTTTTAAGGATAATAAAATAATTACTTTTTATTTTATTTATAACTTAAATTAAATGAGATTAAAGGTATTATACGATTTTTTAGAAAATGAACTAAAAAAAGTGATATATAACGTTTCAAATTATTAAGAAAATATAAAATGTTTTTTATATTAAGGAAAAATGGAAAATTACGATTCGTTATTAATTATAAATAGCATAAGGATATTATTATTAAAAATAGGACCCCGTTGATATTAATTACCGAAATCAAGCATTGTTTATACGGAATAAGATAATTTATACTTTTATATTTAGGAAACAAATATAATTAAATACGGATTAAATTAGGTAATAAATAAAAAACAGTTTTTAAACTTAAGTGCGGACTTCTCCAATACTTTATTATGCCTTTTAAACTTACAAACGTACCGGCAATTTCCTAGAGAATAATTAATTACGTATTACGAGAATATTTAATTATTTTCGTTATATATTATTTTAACGATATTTTCATTTATCCGAAGATAAAAGAAAAATATATAAAATTTGGTTATAAAGTTTTATAAGCGTTATATAACGATAATTTCTTGGTTAATGCCGAAAAAAAAAACACTTTTTATACGTAAAAAGCAAAATGTTTAAAATACGTTATTATTTTTAAATATATTAAAATAAACTTAAAAGGATTTAAAACAGTAAAAAAAAATGGATATGATTTATTAACGTTAATTATATTACAGTACAGGAATAGGGGTTTCTGTATTTGGAGAAACCTGCCTTTAGAGCTTGGTATAGGCCCCGTACGACTAATCTTCGGATTAGAGAAAGCTAAGCTTTCCCCAGGCCAAGTTCAAGGTAATCTAAGTAATTTGGGTAGTCTAAGTAATCTAAAACCACATTATATAAATTATGTAGATTATATAAACTTACGATATATTCATTAAATTCAAAATAGATATATAACAAACGGTTGTTTATATAAATATTATTTATTTAATTTCGGTTTGGAATTATTAAGTTAAATTTTTAAATAATTTTTTTTTTAATTTAAGAAAAAGTTCGTAAATCTTTTTAATAAATAAACCCCCAAATTATTTACTATATTATTATTATTTATAAATTAACATTTTATTTCGGATATTGCTTATATTTCCCAATAAATATATAATATATTCGTTATATTTTAATAATCTTTTAATTAATAATCGATAAATAATTTAAAGCTTAATTAAATCTAAACTTTTTTAAATTTAATAAAAATGATATTATAAAACCACGGTTAAAAATTTAATAATATGTTCAATTTTAATTATTAATCGGTAAAAATATTAATAATCATATTAAATTAAAAACTTTTTATTAAAAAGCTTTTTAATTAATTATTAACATAATACTTATTATTAAAATTAAAGGTTAAAAAGCCCTTGTTTTTTTTATATTAATAATAATTTATTTTTACATTTAAAAAATTATTAAAGTATTTTCCGAAAAGTTCGAAAAAGAAGAAATTAAAAAGAAATATAAAACAGAAACTTAAAATTAAAAAAGAAATTTATACTGAACAAAAGATTAAACGTTTTGGCCGAAAAAGGTATAAAACTAAAAAAGAAATATATTAAACTTACCCAATAAATAAAGGTTTTTGGATCTATCTTTAAAAACCTTTATATTCTTTTATTCGGTTTTAACGGACCCGAAAAAAATTATATATTTTTTGGTTTATTACGGAGTATTTAACGTTAAAGGTTAAAAGTTCATTTTTTTAAATTTTATAATGGGATCATTAATATAAAACAAGTTTTAATTTAAGCCAGATTTTATTTTAAGTTTTATAAAAGGTTTTTAACGGAAAGTTATTAAAAGGTAATAGGTATTTTAGAATTATTTATCCGAAGAAATATTCGGTTAGTTCGAGTTTATTTTAAAAAATTATTTAACGAATTATTTTTTTTAAATTTATAAAGTTTATTAATTATATTTTTAAAGTTTATAAATATTTCGAGGGACGAATATAAATTTTATTTAAAAATATAAAGAAATAACAATGGTAAATTAAGCATATATATTATTTTAAATAAGTTAAATTAGTAACTAAATATACGATTAAATTTAACCGTTTAGTAATAAATTTAAGTTACTCGAAAACGCGTAAATCTTTTTTATAATAACTTAACAATTTATGTTAAAATGGGATAGTGAAGGTATCTAAAACTAAGCCTTGTGGAAATTATATTAATAAGCTTATTATTACCGACCGGCGTATTGTTGATCGGTATTTCGAAAAAAAAAGAAATTAATAAACGCAATAATAATAAATGTTTTAGCAGTAAAAATAAAAAACAAAAGTTTTAAAAGAAAATTAACGTCAAATATTTTAACTGTAACAGAAAAAGTTATTATAAAAGCAAATATTAGTTTTAGTTCAGAAAAGCTTTAAATAAATAATTTTTTTAACCTAAAAAAAAGATTTACGAGGCCGAACGAAAATAAATAACGAAAAAAAGGAAGAAAAAAAAAGTTAACTTTATTTTTATCGATTAAACATTTATGATTATTATATGTAATGAGGCTAAATATGATAACTTTAAATATAAAGATTATTTAATTTATATATATTTTATATTTAGACTTTATAGATATTATTTAAAATAAATAACTTTTAAAGTAGTTATTGCGTTAAAATATATTTGTTATTTTGATATATAAAAATATAAAATATATAATTAAAACTGTTAATTATAACGAAATTTCGGTAATTATAAATAATTATTTTTAAAGATTTATAAACTTTTACAATATAGCGTATATTTTAAAAATAGGTTATAAATAAACGATTATAAATTTTTTTTTCAAACCGTTTATTTAATTTATTATTCTTTATTTTTTTTTAAGTTTAAAGAAATGACGATTTTTAATTAGGATACGATAAAAACAAGATATTTATACAATTAAATGATAAATGTTAATGTATAGAAATTTTCCGATAGCTAGATTATTTTAGGTTTTGTTATTTATATCTCGAATTAATGTATAGCCTGAAGGTTATATTGTAAGGATATTTATATTATTTTTAAATATAGCAATAACTCTTTCGGAAATTGACCTTTTCGATTTTATAATTTGCACAATATAAAATTTAGAAACGAAACAATAAAAGATAATTACTTTTAAATACCAGTTTAATAATAAGAAATGTTATAGCTATATAACGATTATTATATTAAATATGTTATTAAAAGAATTTGCAAATAAAGGCTTTTTTGGGTTAAAAAAATTACAAGAGTTTTCGAAAATAGGGTATCGAAAAGCTTATAGATATAAAATTTTATATCAGGTAAAAAAAGAATTACGGCATTAAATCGAAATCTTTATTTGATATAAAAATAAAACGTTTAACGTAATAATTAATTCCGAAACGGATAATAATTTTTTTTAATATAATTAAAAAATCCCAGATTTTTCAAATATATAAGCAGTAATGATATAAATTACAAATAATCGACGGAAGCCTATATATTTACGATAATAATTGAATTTTTAAGAAAACCGAAAATTTTAAAATTTAAATATAAGAATATAAAAAAGATTACTTTCGATATAATCGATATTTCAGGATATAACGTTATTCTGGAAATGTTATAACTTTTTTCTAATAATTTACGTATTAACTGGAAGAATTAAACGCTTACTTAGAGTAACTTTATAAGCTTACAAAAAAGAAATTCCCATAAAGTTTGTTACGTAATTAAGGAAGCTAAAGTTTCGAATATAATAATAATAATACTTTTTAAATACCGACGGTTTAGAAAATTATATAAGGAACAAACCTGGGAAAAGTTGCCCGACTATAATTAATGGAATTATAAGATTTCTATTAAAAAAGGATATTATCTGAAACTTTACCAAATTTATTACATAATGTTTAAAAAAAAATAAAAACTTTTTAAAAAAAATATATCCAATCTTTCAAATCTTCCGCTAGCTATCTTGTAATTATGGTACCGAAAATAAAGGATAATAAATAAAACCTTAACAAAAATAAAAATTTAATATATAAACGTATATATAATCACCGACAATTAAACGATATTATTATTAAAAACGGATACTTTTTAATTTTTATAAATATCATAAATAAAAATACTAGCCGAATCAATTAATTTACGGCCTTCGATCTTAATGAAAAATATTACCTTTTACACATATTTAAAGAAACGAAATGGAAAACCGTTTTTAAAACGATATAGAAGTATTATAAATTCAAAGTAATATCTTTCGGACATATTAATACCAGGATAAGTTTTTAATATATAATTACAACTATTTTACGTAAATAATTAAACAAGTTTATTTTTATATACCTCGACGATATCCTTATTTATTAAAAAACCTCAAGAAATATAAAGAAAATGTTATATAAATATTAAAAACTTTTAGAAAGGTTAACTTATTATTAAATGCTAAAAGAAAAATTTAATAGACATAGAATTTTAAATTTCCTAAGAATTTATTATTACCCTTAAACAAATTTAAATCCAAAATTTTAAATTAAAAGCTATTAAAAACTGGTTAATTTCCAATAAAGTAATTATTATTAATATCCGTTAATTTTTAAAGTTTACCGGTTATATACGTTAACTAATTAAAAACTTTTAAAAAAATAACTTATTCCCTAATTAAGTTTATTACCAAAAAATATATCGAAAACAAATGCGAACTTTTAAGAAAAACTAAAAAAATCCTTTATAAAGTTAAGGAACAAATTATTAATACCTCGATAATGAATTTATCTAATTAGAATAAAAAGAAACGACTTAGAATAAACGCATTAAATTATTCTTTTGGAATAGTTTTAAAGTAATTAAAAAATAACGGAAAATGGTACCTAATAGCCTTCTTTTTAAAGTTTTTAAAAACGCAAAATTCCGATATTTTATTTACGATAAAAAGTTATTAACGATTATTTTAATATTTAAAAAATTAGAATTTTTTTTTAACGGAATAAAATAACTTTTTCATATTTATTCAGATTATAAAAATCCCATTCGATTTATAAAAATTTAGGAATTTAATAAAGGTTACGAAAACTGTATAATTTTTTTGTTTAATTTTAGTTTTAAGATTTACTATATTCAATGTAAAAAAATTTTAGGCGAATATTTTAACTCGAATATTTTAATTCGAAAAAGAATTATAATATAATAGTTTTTAAACGTTATATATAAGTACTGTATTATATGAAAAATAAAACGGTATAATTATATATAACTTTAAGACAGCTTATTTTAAAGGAATTAACATAATTTAAAAGTTCTTAAAACTAGGAAAAATAAAACGAAGTTAAATAATTAAACGAAAAGAATAACAATTAATTATTATTTTGCAGCAAGATTTATATTTTTTTATCAATAACAAAAGGAATTCGTCAAAAAATTCCATAAAAACCTCTTATATAAATATTAAGGAATATATAAAATTACTAAACGATTTTAAAGAAATATACAATTATTTTAAACTTCGCCAAACAATTAAAGAAGTAATTAAAGAATTATAACGTTTGTAACAAAACTAATGCAGTTTGTTATAAGCCGTATAAATTATTATAACTTATAAATATACTTAATAAAATATGAAATATTATAATTTAGAAATTTATTATAAGTTTTCCCTTATCAAAAGATCCAGTTACTAAAGTTAACTATAATACATCTATTAAATATAAATATTTCTTATCTTTTAAAAAATTACAACGGTAAAATAATTAATTTACGTTTTTACTCGATATTATTTCGATAAATACGAAATGTTAAAAAAGGTTATTTTCGACCGAAATAAGTTTTTTATATTTAAATTCGGTACTAGCTTTTTTAAACAGATTAGTATTAAATTTAAGTTTTTAATAACTTATTACCTTTAATCGAATGGTTAAACGGAACGGCTAAATTAAACTTTAAAACAATATTTTCGAAATTACGTTAATTATTAGCAGGAAAATTAAATTAAGTTTTTATTATTTGTATAAATAATTTATAATCCGTTTATTAATAAAGATATAAGTATATCTTTTAATATAGCTATATATAAATACAAAATAATAACTTAATAACTTAAATACTTAATTTGTAAAATTTCCGTTATTATTATAATAACTTTTTCAATAAAGATGATAATAATAAAGATTAAAATAATATAAGCCCGATTTTACATAAAGTTACGGTTTTAGTAATAAAAAATAACCTAGTATTATAATAAGAAAAGAATTAAAAACTTAATGTTAACGAAGGAGAAAATTATTTGTTTCGTTAAAAACAAAACTTAATTTTAAATAGTTTACAAATTAAAACGAAAGGATTTAATAATAAACTTAATTTTAAAAGGTCTAGCTCGTTTAAAGTTAATAAAGTTATTTCGAAAATTAATTATAAATTATTATTATTTAAATAATAAAAATATACCCTACTTTTTATTTTTCGTTATTAAAGCCAGGCTTAAAAAAGTCCCGTTTAAAAAAGTTTTAAACTTTTTTTTTAAAAAAAAACGACGGCAAATACGATATCAAGAAAATCCTAGATTTTCCAATATTTAAGAACAAGATTTCGTACTTAAATAAATAAATAAATTATTTACTTAAAAGTAATATATAGGAATTATTTAATTACTTATCGATTCCGATAAACTTGGTAAAAAAGATTTATCGACGGAATCCTAACCGACAGTTTCCAGTCCGGCCTAGGTCGTAGACGATAACGGTTTCCCGCTCAAATCTAGGTTTATGGCGTTTTAAATTAAAAAAAGGACGCTTCCGTTTTAACGTTTATTTCGGAAATAAGCTATATTTATTTTATCTTTATATAACGTTATTCCTTTTTCAAATTTTCAAGTTTTTTTAGTCGGTTTAATTCCAAACTTCTTTTTAATACTTTTAAATCCTTTTTTTTAAAAAAAGGTTTTATTAAAAACGTAAACGTTGTAAGTTTTTAATAAGTTTCTTTCCATTTTTCGTTTTATTAACGCCGTAATTTAACCAACCTCTTTTTTTTACCGCTTTCTATTCTTTTTTTACAATTTCTTAATACGTTAAGAAGTTATTCTTAATTTTATGTTAATTTTATAATAAACGGTTTTACGTTTCGTTTATTTTTTAAAAAAAATGTATTATTCAAACGTTATAAAATGGACGTTAATAACAAATATAATAATTATAACTTAGGCATTTTAAAAAAAAAAAAATTAATTATATCTAATTAAATATAAATTAAAGTAGGAAAAAGTTTTAGTATTAAAGTTTTTAATTAAATTAATACGAATATTACAAAGGTTGCATTAATTCGGGCAAAGTTTTTTTTTAATACGATTTATTAAAATAAAATTAATTAAAAAAAGTTCAAAACCCCTTTTTAATAAAATAAAAGAATTACTTACGGTTTTTATTTATAGGAAAAAAATATTTGGAAAAAGCAAATAATATTATACTATAAAAATAAAAAAACTTTATATTTAAAAAAACCTGCTCTTAAAACTTGGTATAAACCTCGTACGGTTATTTTTCGAATTAATAAAAATTTAAATTTTTCCGCATCAACGTTAAGGTAATCTAAGTAATCTAAAGAATCTAAATAATTTAAAACCAAATCATATAAGTTATATAAACTATATAAATTTACGATATACTTATTAAATTCAAAATAGATATATAACGAACGATTTCCTATATAAATAACACCTATTAAATTTTGATTTTTGGCTATTAATCTAACTTTTAATTAAAAATATCGTTTTTTAATTAAAGAAGAAATTCGTAAATCTCTTGAACGAACAAACCTCCGAATTATTTATTATCCTATTATTACCTGCAAATCAAGATCTTATCTCGGATACTGCTTATATCTCCAGATGGATATATAAAAAATTCGTTGTAAATTAGTACAAAAGATTTATTTATAATCTTAGCAAAATAGTTATATTATTTAAATCATTTATTTAAAAAGAAAAGTAATTTAAATAGATAGTAAGAAAAAATAGGAAGTTTTCTAGTAAATTAAAATTAATTATTTATAATTTAAAGTAATTAATTAAGCTAGAAAGTAATGTTTCGAATTATATTTTAAAAGTAATAATCAGATATTAAAATGATTAAGGAAAGTTTTACGTTGTTATTTTTTATTTTGATCAATTGTATAAAGATAAGTTAAATTACTTTATATACGATAGAAAAATCTTAGTTCGCGTTAACGCTTTTAAAAAATTTAGACATTATTTTTAAAGTAATGTATATCAAATTAAGATATATACGGATTATAAGAATATTCTATTTTTTTTACGATTCGAAAATTATTTGAAAAATAATTACGTTATGTAAAATATCATTCTAAATTCGATTATATTATAATTTATGGCAGAAAATTAGAAAAATAGTAAAGTAGACGTATTTAATCAATAACCTGATTCAAATAAATTCAATATCAAGATATAAGGAATAATTTTCGGTATAACACCTTAAAAAGTTTTACGATAATAACAAGTCATTACGATAAAAAGAGGTTTAATTAATATATATTAACGTATATAATAATATAATAACAACCTGCTTAAAGGATAATAAGTAAACAAAATTTAGATATTAAAGGAACTTTAAAAAAAACTTGATATAAAATATACGTAAATACTAATTATATAAATTTAGAGATTTATAAAGTTTTAACGCGCTTATAACGAATATATTGTTTTTTTAAAATAAAATTAACCGTATAAAAGGTAATACAATCATGCGATAGTTCCGCCAAAGTAAAAATATAACGATATAAGCTTTACGGAAAATTATAACTATTATTAATTATAAAGTAATTATAAGATTTTATTATATTTAATATTATTATTAAGATTTTAATTTTTAAAGACTTAATAACAGAAATCTATTATGACAACCTTTTCGTCATTATTAATCGATTCATAAATTTTGTTTATTTTTTACCTTGTAACGAAAATATCGATATAGAATAAGTTGTATATAGTTTCCTTAAATATATTTTAAATATTTACGGACTTTTCACCGAATATATATTAAGTAAAGATATAATTTTTATTCCTAAATTTTGATAAGGATTAATAACCTAATTTCATTAAATTATAAATTAAATAAAGTATTTAAATTGTAAATAAATGGATAAACGAAAAAAGAAATTTTAACGTTAAAAACATATTTACGATATTATATTAATTACGAATAAAATAATTAGGTCGAAAAATTATTAATTGCAAAATTAGCTTATAATATTAATTATTTAAAAGTATTAACACGACAGCAATAATTGTTAATTTTAGCTTTATATTAAAAGTTCATAAAGGTTTATAAAAAGTTTGATTAACGTTTAATTAATTTTGATATTAAAAAAATTAAAATAATTATATACCGAAATAAAAATAGAATTTAAATTTATATATAATTGACTAAATAAATATTATGATTAAAAAAGATTAAAAAAACCAGTTTTTTTAGAAGGGAAAAGAGTTTATTTAATTAATAAAAATATTCAAATTAAGTATCTTCATAAATAATTCAACTTTAAATATATTAATTTTTATAACGTTATTAAAAAAATTAAAAAGGAATTCCGTATTAAAGTTACTATCGAAGGTTAAACTTTATCCAGTTTTTTTGTATTTTTTATTCGAATTAATAACGGATATAATTGAAGTTAATACAAAATGAAAAAAAATTATGAAAAGTTTACTAATTTACGAAGTAAAAAAAATATTAATATGCGGAAATAGGACGGATTTATTTAATAACTAATTAAGTGAAAAGATTACCTAACTTCTAAAATATCTAAAAACTTAAAAGAAAAAATTACGAACGCTTAACATTTTTTAAAATTCTTTTATGAATAATATCGAAACCGTTAAGATTAAAAATATGTTAATTTACGTTATTTAATAACGCTTAATTAATCTTGTAAACTTTTAAATTAATCGATTACCCGTAATAAAATAACTTACGTAACCCGTATAATCGTTTTAGCTTTTAATATTTCTTACTCTATAATTTATTATTTCGATACCTTTAATACGAAAATTTTTCGTTATTAATATAACCGTTAAAACCGTATAATTACTTCATTTATTAATTTTTGCGATCGGAATAACCCTTTTTCGGCCAAAATTTCCTTACGTTTTAAACGTTTCAATTTTTTAAATAATATTACGTAAAGAATTAAAAGATACATCCTTATAATCGCAATTCCGTTTTTTTAGCATTTAATTTTTAACAACGAACCGCTTTTTTTATTATAACATACTTTTTTTTATTTTTAATATATGAAAAATAAGGCATAACTTCGAAATTTTATAATTAAATAAAAAGAGTTAAAAATTTACGTTCTTTATTTTAATTCAAACGCTTACGTAATTTTTACTTTTTAAAATATTTAAATATAACGATTAATACATAACCAAAAAGTAATGTATAAAAAAAGTTACTTATTAAATAAACGCGACAAATAATTAATTTTTAAAGGTCAAGATTTTAAAAAAGGAAAGATCGTATTATAATTAATTAAGTTTAATTTATTAGCAAACGGTCGGAAGTTAAGTAAATTGTTTCCGACGTAGAATTTTAGATTAGGTAATATAAATCCGAACGGATTTCCGGATTTAAAAGTATTTATATATTTAAAAAAAAATAGATGCGAAAAGATTTCCGGATTTATAAGGATCCAGTTTATTTATACGATATAAATTCGAAAGCATAAACGTATCTAAACGGATTTTAATTGAAATATATACGTTATTATTTTTAAAACTTAAATAATACTAGCTTATAATTATAATTTAGTTACCTAAATTATTTACGGTTATCTGCTATTACCAAACGTAACTATTACCTTATTACTTAGATTCCCACGATATTACTTCTAATATAAACCGTAAAACTAGGTTTAATAATAGGTTAAGCCTATAACCGCCATGTAACGAACCTGTTATATATTCACCTGAAAGTATAAGCAATATCCGAATTAAGGTCTTGATTTGCAGATAACAATAATAAAAAGAATAATTCGGAAGTTTGTTCGTTAAAGAGATTTACGTACTTTTCCCTTAATTAAAAAACGATGCCTTAAATTAAAGGCTTAGATTTATAATTAAAGAGCGAAACTAAATAGGTGTTATTTATATAGGAAACCGTTCGTTATATATATCTATTTTGAATTTAATAAGTGTATCGTAAATCTGTATGATTTATATGATTTATATAATCCAATCCCAAATTACCTAGATTACCTAGATCATTTAAATCACTTTGACCTTGGCGCGGGGAAAGCCAAGCTTTTTCTAATCCGAAAATTAACCGTGCGAGGCCTGTACCAAGCTTTAAAGGCAGGTTTCTCTAAATACAGGAACCCCTATTTTTATACTGTAATATTATTTCCCCTTTTTAAGAATGTTTGTTCTAAAAATAAAAACCGTAGGTATCCTCTTTATTTTAAAAGGGTTTTTAAACCTTCTTTAATTAACTTTATTATGACAGATATATTTAAAAAAAAAAAAAAGGAAAAAGAAAACCTCGTCCAAATTAACGCGATTTTCGCGATATTCGTGCTAATTTAATTAAGAACTTTGGTACTAAGGCCTTTTTTTGCTTTAATTATGTTAAGTTCGGCAAGGCTGACTATTTTTTCGTCTTAAAGCGTCTGAATTATAACTGTTATACCCGTTATTAACGTTCGTTTTATAACGTTTTGATAATAAATTTTTTAAAAGAAATAAACGAAACGTAAAACCGTTTATTACGGAAATAACGTAGAACTGAAAATAATTTCTTAACGTATTAGAAAATCGTAAAAAAAGTAAAAGGCGGTAAAAAAAAAAGGTTGGTTAAATCACGGCGTTAACAAAACGAAAAATCGAAAAAGTTTATTAAAAAGTTAAAACGTTTACGTCTTTAATAAAAATTTTTTTTATAAATGGCCTTAAAAATGTTAAAAAAAGATTTGGAATTCGATTAATTAAAAAAGGAGAAAAATTGGAAAAAAAATAACGTTACGTAAAGGCAAAATAAATATAATTTGCTTTCGAAATAAACGTTATAACGAAAACGTTTTCATTTAACTGGAACGCCGTAAACCTAAATTTAGGCGAGGAACCGTTATCGCCTGTGATCTAGGCCGGACTGGAAACGGTCGGTTAGGATTCCGTCGGTAGAATTTTTTTACCAGATTTATTATATTCGATAAGTAATTAAATGGTTTTTATATATTATTTTTAAATAAGTAATTTATTTATTTAATCATGTACTGGACGTTATTTTTAATTATTCGAAAATCCAGTATTTTTTCGATTCTGTATTTACAGTTATCTTTTTCGAGTTCGGAACTCTTTTTAAGCGGGGCGTTTTTTAAGGCTAATTTTTATAAAGAAACATAAAAAATAAGGTATATTTTTATTGTTTTGGATAATAATAGTTTATAGTTGGTTTTCGAAGTAATTTTATTAATTTTAAATAAGTTGAACTTTTTAAAATTAAGTTTATCGTTAAATTTTTTCGTTTTAATCTATAAAATATTTAAAATTACGTTTTGTTTTTAACGTAATAGGTAAACCTTATTTCTTTTTGTTAAAATTAATCCTTTATTCTTTTTTTATAATATTAGGCCATTTTTTATTATAAAAACTGCAACTTTATTTAAAACTAAATTTATATTATTTTGATTTTTATTCTTATTATTTTTATTCGAAAAGTTATTATAATAATAACGGGGATTTTGTAAATTAACTCCTTTAGCTATTAAGTTACTATTTTATGTCTATATATAACTATATAAAGGGATACATTTATGTTTTCGTTTATGAAGGGATTATAAACTATTTATGCAAATAGTAAAAGTTTAATCTAGTTATCCTGCTAATAATTAACGTAACTTTAAAGATATTATTTTAAGGTTTAATTTAGCCGTTTCATTTAATCAGCCGTTTAAGAGTAATAAGTTATCGAAAATTTATATTTAATACCAATTTGCTTAAAAAAGCTGGTACCGAATTTAAATATAAAAAGCTTATTTCGGTCGGAAATAACCGGTTTTAATATTCCGTACTTATTAGAGTAATATTAAATAAAGCCGTAAATTAATTATTTTATTATTACGGTTTTTTTAAAAAGTAAGAAATTTTTATATTTTGCAAATTTATTCATAATTATTTATATTTTATCGTATTTAATTTTAATAACTGGGTTTATTAATATAAAAAAAACCAATAATAAAATTTTAAATTATAATATTTTATATTTTCTTAAGAATATTAGTAGGCTGCAACAATTTATACGGTTTATGGCAAACTATTTTGGTTTTGTTATAAATATTATAAATTTAGATTATTTATTTAACTATTTGCCAGAATTTAAGAAAGTTATATTTCTTTTAAAGCCGTTTAGTTATTTTATATATTTTTTGGTATTTTTATAAAAGGTTTTCGTAAAATTCTTTTACGAATTTCTTTTATTATAATCGGGGGATATAAATCTTATTACGAAATAATAATTGATTGTTATCCTTCGTTTTTAATTATTTAATTTCGTTTTGTTTTTTTAAGTTATAAAAATCTTTAAATTATGTTAACGTTTTTAAAAGAAGTCGTTTTAAACTTACATATAATTATACCGTTTTATTCTTTTTTATAATATAATATTTATATATAACGTCTAAAGATTTTTACGTTATAATTATTTTTTTCATTTAAAATATCCGCTTAAATATTTTTTTTACATTTAATATAATAAATCTTAAAGTTAAATTTGCGCAAAAAAATTATTTAATTCTCGTAACGTTTATTTAACTTTTAAATTGTTATAAATCGAACAAAATTTTTAAAAAATAAGTTATTAAATACCATTTTCCGTTACTTTTTAATTATTTTAAATCGTTTCTTTTTATTATGGTTAGATAATTTTATTATCGGAATATTATTAATCTTTTTTTCAATTTTATAAAAAGTTTTTTTAATTTTTTTGGAAATTTAAATTCTTTTCCGATATATTTTTTAGTATTAAGTCTGGTTTAGAAATAAGCTATTTTTTTAAAATCCTTAATTAATTAACGTATATAACCGATAAACTTTAAAAGTTAACGGATATTAATAATAATTATTTTATCGGAAATTAACTAATTTTTGATATTTGATAATTTTGAATTTAAAATTTAAAATTTAAATTTATCTAAGAGTAATAATAAATCTTAAAAAATCCAACTTTTGCGTACATTAAACGTTCTTTTTAACGTTTATTAATAAGTTAAGCTTTTTTAAAAAAAAATTATATTTATATAACATATTTTTTATACTTTTTTAAAGTTTTTAAATAAAAAAGGACATTCTTAAAGTATTTAAAAATAAACTTATTTAGGTATTTACATAAAGTAATTATAATTATATATTAAAAACTTATTAAAACGTTAATAAGTTCGAAAAATATTATTTCATATTTATAATATTTATATATTATCTTAAAAGCGGTTTTTTTTTATTTTTTTTCCCTTCAATTATTTATATAAAATAATATCCTTCTTTAAAATTAAAGGTTATAAATTATTTAATGCGGTTATTACTTTTTTTATAATATTTATAAAAATTAAACGGTATTTGTTTTTAATAATAATATTATTTAGTTATCGGTAATCGTATATATGTTTATATATTAAGTTTTCATCTTTATCGAACTTTTATTTGCTATTTTTTATTTTAAGTATTATAATTATAAAATAATTAACGGAAAATTCGAAAGGTTAAATATACTTTTTTTTAAAGTTTTATTAAAAGCTTTTTTTAAAAAGCTTTTATTTTTTCCGGATTTATATAATAAATTTAATAAAGTTTCAGATAGTATCATTTTTTATTAAAAATTTTCTAATCTTATTAATTATGGTTAAATAATTCTTTACGGGTTCGTTCCTTAAATAATTTTTTGAATCGTCGATATTTAAAGGGTATTGTTATTATTATATTTAAAGTTTTAATTTTTTTTTAATTACGTAACAGATTTTATAAAAAAGATTTTATAAAGTTATTTCAAGTAAGCGTTTAATTTTTCCAATTAATACGTAAATTACTGGAATAAAGCCATAATACTTTTAAAATAACGTTATATTTTAAAATATCGGTTACGTCGAAAATAACCCTTTTTAGGTATTTTTATACGTAAATTACAAGTTTTTCGATTTCTTTAAAAATTCGATTATTATCGTAAATAAATAAGTTTTTATCGATTGTTCGTAATTTGTATATTGTTGCTTATATTTTTAAGAAATTTCATACTTTTCAATTATTTTAAAACAAATACAATTATCTTTTGTTCCGGAATTAATTATTACGTTAAACGTTTTATTTTTATAATAAATAAAAATTTCGACCTAATTTTATAAATTCTTTTTTACCTTATATAAAATCTTATATCTGTAAATTTTTTGATATTTTATTTTCGAAGATTTCCGTAATGTTTTGGTTCTGGTACCTTTTTAATTAAAAGGCGCCTTTATTTGCGGGTTTTTTTAACAGCATGTTTGGTACAATCATCATCTATATACCTATACTATTTCTTATTGCCAAACTAGCATCTAAAGATAACCGCCTTTTTTTAATTCGTTTTTAAAATTTATATTTTGGAATTATAAGGTTGAAAAAGTAAACATTTAAAAAGATTATTCTTATATCTAAAAGTTTGGATTAGATATAAAGTATCGGGAAATAATATAAATATCCTTTCAATATAGCCTTCCAGCTTTGTTTTAATTCGGGATGTAAGTAATAAAACCTAAAATAATCTAGCTATCGGAGGGTTTCTGTATATCGATATTTATTATCTAGTTTTATAGGTATCTTTTTTTTATCCTATCCTAGTTAAAAGTTATTATTTTTCTTAATTTATAAAAAAAATTGGTAATCGTGCATTTAATAAGCAATTTAATTAAAAAACCTATATTTATTTACTGACGGTTTATATTTAAGGTAGACTATATATTTTAAGAATTTATAAAATTCCGGAAATAATTATTTATAATTATTAAAATTTTATTATAATTAACTGTTTTGGTTATATATTTATATTCTTATATATTAAAATAATAAATATATTTTAAAGTAATGGTTACCTTAAAAGCTATTTATTTTGGATAATGTTTATAAATTTTAATTCTAAAATTTTTTATAAATAAAATAATCTTTATATTTTGGGTTATCGTTTCTAACACTACCAATTATAATAATAATAAATTCCTGATCGATAAAAATAAAGTTAATTTCCTTTTCGTCCTTTTTTTCGTTATTTATCTTTCGTCCGGTCGTACGAACCATTTTTTTTAAAGTTCTTTCTGGCTAAAAAATAACAGTCGCTTTTATAATAATTCTTTTGGTTATAATTAAGATATTTAACGTTAAACTCTTTTTTTTCTTTTTTTTTCGAAACGGTATTACCTTTTTTTAAAAAAGAATTTTAGTTTATTTTTATTATTAAAACGTTTATTATTATTTTGTTTATTAATTCCTTTTTTATAAAATACCGATTAAAAATACGACGGTTAATAATAATAACCTAGTCGGTATAATTTTTAAAAGGTTCAATTTTAAATACTTTAAATATTTTATTTTTAATTTAGGTTTTTAAGTTAATATAAAAAGAAATAACGTATTTTTCGATTGCTTAAAAATTATTACCAAACGGTTAAATTTAATCGTATAATCGATTATTAACTTGGTTTATTTAAAATGATATATTTGCTTAATTATGTATTATTATCTATCCGTATTTTTAAATAAAAATCGTAACGTCCCACATTACTAAACGTAACACACCAATAAGCGCCACACTTTTTGGTACTTTATAACAACAAATTCAAATAACTTAATAACAATATATCGTATTAATTCAAATTAATCGGATTCTTTTTCGCTAGATGTATTTACAACTTTTATATAAATACGCGCATTATGTCCAAGCTTGCCGTAAACGCCATATTTCCGTTCCTTAGTTTTAACCTTCTTACGATAACCTTTTTTAGCTGCTATTAATTGCATTTTTTTACTATTCCCTTTTTTTAAGCTAAAAAAACTTATCCCTTTTATATAATAAATATTCCTCCTTTTTAAAAACGTTTATTTTTAATTTTATAACGTTTATTTAAAATATACTTCGTTTCGCGTAATTAGGCAGCTTTTTCCCGTAAAAAGATATTTTCGTATAAAAGTAATAAATTACTTTTAATTAAAAAATTAACCGATTTAGTTATTTTTGTTAACGAATTACCTTAATAACTTTTAATCTTTTTTTACAAATAATGTTTTTATTTCGTTACTTTTTTAATATTCTTAAAAGTTTTCGCGGGCAGGAAACGAATAAAACCGGCAAAAATTAACGGGAAAACGGTTGGCGTAAGTATAACTAAAGAAATCTTTCATTCGGAAAAAACGTTATTAAGATCGAATAAAATAAAATTAATCTTTACGAATTCAGATTTAATATTTTCGGAAATTATAATAACTTAAAACGCGTCGTAAAAGCCGGCAAAATTTTTTTTTAATAATATAAGTATAATAATATTGCATTAAATCTTCGATATATAATAAATAAACGCATTTTAAAACAAAAAAACAAAATACGTTAAAAGGTTAAAACCGATACGAAAAATACGCGGGTATATAAAGTATAATAATATCGTAATTCGCGTAATGTTTTTCGAATTTTATCGAATAATAACTTTCGTAGCTGTTAAGGATAAAAAAACGTTTCGAACCTTTCGTACGCGTCCGAATATATTTATTAAAATGTTAAATTTATTTTAAACTTAATTTATTTATTATCCAGTTATTATTATTTAATACGATTTTTTAATTAATTACTAGTAATAAATTATTACGGTACCAAAACTTTAAATAATTTTCCCCTGCCATAATAATAAATAACGGTATAATTTAATTTTAAAAATTAATAACCTAAATAATTATAACCTATTTTTTATTCCTTTATTACGTTTATTTAGGTTTTTTACGTTTTTCGGTACTGGTAATTATTATACCCGTTATTATAAAAAGCTTTATTAAAAATCTAGTTTCGTCGAAGTTGTAAATATCCTCTTTTGTAATGCCGTATTTTACAATAATAACCCGAACAAGCTCGAACCATTTACGAAATGTTTCTAAATTTTCGGATAAAATCCGTTAATAATCAATTTTCCGATTTAAACGCGTTTAAAGTTTTTTTTGCCGTTTAACAAATCTCGATACCTAATTAACTTTAATACGTTTTATAACGCGTTAAGTAAACAATAAATTCGCCATATTTTTAATATATTAAAGCCGGATAAAAAACGCTTACGTATTTAGGTTAAAAATTCGGTCGATAATCGATTTTTTTTTCGGTCGGCGTCAATTTCTGCAAAACAAAAGCAATATCGGCTCGAACGCGTTTACCGGCAAAACGGTATACTAAGGTAAAAAATAAAACTTTATAAATAAAACTAAGCCTTTTATAACTAAATTTCGGATCTCGTTTTTTAACCTAAATAGCTAGATTCATTCTCGCTTCTTTTATAAGGCGTTTTATAATATTAACGTTAAAAAATGGACGATTAAAGATAGGTAGTTAGGATAGCCAAAAAAGTGTTGCGCTTATTAGTATATTACGCTTACTGGTATAGTACGTTATTCGTTTTTCCAAATATTTATAAACTTTAAAAATATAATTAATAATATTTATAAATACGAAAAGGTAATTTATTAAGTAATTTTTTAAAATAAGCTCGAATTAACCGAATACTTTTTCGGCAAATAATTAAAAAATAATTATTATTATTTTAATAATTTTCCTTTAAAAATCTTTTATAAAATTTAAAATAAAGTTTAACTTAAATTAAGAATTTTTTATATTAATAATTTTATCATAAAACTTAAAAAAAGTTAACTTATAACCCTTAATATCGGGCATTCCGTAATAAGCAAAAAAAGGTATAATTCCTTTTCGGGTCCGGTCGGAATCGAATAAAAAGGGTATAAAGGTTTTTAAAAAAAAATATAAAAGTTTTTATTTATCGTATAATTTTGGCGTTTTTCTTTTTTAACTTTATAATTTCTTGGGCCAAGAAATTTAATCTTTTTTTTAGTCGTAAATTCTTTTTCTTTTTCCCTTTAGGTTTTTATTTTATATTCCTTTTTAATTTCTTCCTTTTTGAACTTTTTGGAAAATACTTTAATAATTTCCTTAGGGGCAAGGGTAAGTTGTTAGTAAAAAGAAAAAGGGTCTTTTAAGCTTTTAGCTCTAGTGGTAAATACTATGTTATCGATTTATGAAAGGACCTTTTTAATATGGGATAAATTATTTAATTTAATTACTAATCCTTTTACTAGCTAATAATTAAGATCGAATATATTATTTTTTAAACGTCATTCTATAATGTCGTTTTTATTAAATTTAGGCAAGTTCATACTTAATTAAGCTTTAAATTATTTGTTAATTATCAATTTAAAAGTTATTAAAATATAACGAACTTGTTATATATCTATTTAAAGATATAAGCAATATCCGAAATGGGGTTTTGATTTGCAAATAATAATAATAAAAAGAATAATTTAAGGATTTATTCGTTAAAAAAATTTACGTATTTTTTCCTTAATTAAAAAACGATATTTCGGATTCAAGGTTTAAATTAATAACTAAAGAACGAAATTAAATAGGTACTATTTATATAAGAAGCCGTTCGTTATATATATCCATTTTAAATTTAATAAATGTGTCGTAAATTTATATAATTTATATGATTTATATAATCTGGTCCCAGATCACCTAGATCACCTAGATTACTTAGATCACCTTGACCTTGACGCGGAGAAAGCCAAGCTCTCCCTAATCGGAAGATTAGCCGTACGGAGCCCGTACCAAGCTTTAAAGGCAGGTTTCTCCAAATACAGGAACCCCTATTCCTGTACTGTAACACGTCACACCTAGGCTATCAAACTACTATACCAACAACTCTAATAAATAATAAAGCCGCTATAAAGTTAAGTAAAAACTTAAAATTTTACAAAAGATCCAAACATATCGATATAACTTATCACTTTAATCGCAAAGCTGTAAATAGTAAAAAGGCTATCTTATATTATACATGTATTAAAAATTAAATGGCTAATATATTAACGAAATCGGTTAAATGAAAATATGTTAAATACTTTATTACCTTTAGTTAATATAATCAAAATAGCTTAAATAAACGTTTTATGTTTATAATGTTTTACCACTTTATATCCTTTAAATAAATATAAACATATATATATATACCGAACTACTTATATTTCTTAAAGTAAATATAAATATTTATATATATTGAACCACTTATATCTCTTTCAGTAAATGTAAATATATACATATCGAACCACTTTATCTATCTATATCTTTTAAAATAAAGTAACTACAAACGAACCACTTATATCATCTTATTTAGCAAGAAATTCCTATTAAAGTAAGCTGTACAACATATATATACCTTAAGGAGATATATAGAAATTCAAAGGAATTTAAAAAAAAAAAATCAAAGAATTTAACTGAATTCGGCTATATAACTGCATACGGCAATATAAGGGTTCCGAATTCGCCAGGAACAAAAGGATCACTGATCAAAAACTTCTTTAAAACTTTATTATATAAGATTCTTCTATTCTATTCGCATTAAAAAGGTATCTAAATATATATATAAGGGCTTAGCAACCTATTACTCAACCCAAAAAATATCATCACTACTCATCACGCAACAAGCCTAATTACCCCTATTCAAATATACACTTATATTCCTACTGCATTACATCAAAAGCCTACCCTATAAACTGCATAAATCTACCTTATAAAGTTTTCCATACTAAAACGTTACGGATAACCTCATCCTCAATCCTGGAAGTCTCACACCTCGATGTTCAACAATCAACCACTCTAAATCCCTACTATTTACACGTAATACATGTCTAAGTACACTGCCCTTTGCGGGTCTAAGTCCTGCCTCAAACCCATCGGAAAAAGCTCGAGGTATTATACAAATAGTACTCAGTGGTAGTGGGCCTATTAATATATCACTTTACCCACACAAGTTCGACCACTTCGTCAGGTGTGCCAGCCTCCCTGTTTCCCCTAAAAATGTATAGCTGCCTCATAATATCATTCGAAATCTCAGTATCCACAAGTCGATAACTTTTCTTTTCATCATCGCCGACCCTATCCCGCAGAGGGCCAATCGTAAAGTCGTATTGAGGATCTACGTCCCCGTAGACTGCTCCGAAAGTATGTTCCATCTTGTTCAGATCAAGATTCTCTAACCCATGACGGTATTTTACGATCGAATAACCGTTCGAGAAGACCGTGTCTTTGCCGAATCGCCAGCGTTGGAGGAAGCAGCCGCTGTGTTGATTATTTGTGGTTAGCGATTATCATGCGGAAAAGTCAGTCCCAAATGGAATCTATTCGACTTAACGAATAAGTGCCTAAGAAGAACCAAAAAGGGAAGAAGAGGGGGATTCTAAATTTGAACCTTGCAACATACCCACAAAATTTTGTTGTGGCAGCCATTTTTGTAACTGGCTCCTTATACCAGCTATTCCAGTGATGGAGGTTGAGTGGTTCTACACCAGACTCGAAGAACCCACTCAAGTCGCCGGTGAGATCATGCTGGTATCTGATTTTCACCGTTAGTAACTTAGTAACAGATCATCCGCTCGGAGTTGCTGGCTTACAAGCCTGGTAGCCATGTCAGCTTAGTTTTGGAGTGATGATAAATGCAATCCCTGATGATCACGTCTCCGAAATCGGGCGGGGTTTCGTGGATGCACTTCGTGGCTTGCTCCAAGTCCCCGAGCTTCCTAGCCAGGGGGGCGGACAAGTAGGCACCAGCACCGCCGTATGCCATGAGCCCGAAGTTCCTTATAGACCCGAAGTCCTCGGCCAACCCGCCAACGTACATCTCTCTCGTATGATCTAATTTTGCAAGCGCATCCGAGAGAGGCTTCAGATGTGGGAAAAATGTATCATCATCAAGGAGACCAAACCACTTCGTTTCACGCCCACTCTCCCTCACCATTTGGGTCAAAACCATGAAATGAGACTGTGAAGTTGTATGCGACTCGTTGAGAGGTTTGAAGAAGGTGGCCTCAATATCTTGCCTGTGGAACTCTTCCAAAAGGCTCGAAATTTCCCTATAGCGATCATCCCAATCAACGATGATAACAATGATCTTGGTGCCGCGACCAGAGCACCAATGGGCAATATGCGCCAGGGACTCGCGCAATCTATTGAATGTAGTTGCCATGCCAAAAATGAGGTCAGGGAACTTCTGGCTGGCATGATGGGGTAGGGGAACTGACAGAGAGGTAGTGGCGCATGCCTGGGGCCCTCTGCCCAGGCTCTCCTGGCCGTCAAGCCACAAAATAACAGGGTCTGTAATGAGAGGCTCTGAAATATTGACTACCTCCTGTCTATCGACTTCGAATGAGAAATGGGGCCTAATACATCGCCGGGAGTACAAGACGTTTGGCGAGAGATCCAGAGATAATCTCGTCCTTGCGCGTCTAAGGAAGTCTAATGGATCATTGCCGATGGAGATATTCCCCCAAAAATGGCGGTTGTTGGCGCCAGGAAATAGATAGTACCAAGTGATGAACGAAAGAAGGACTAGGCCGATTATGCGAGAATAGCGCTGCGTTACTCCGACGAGGTAGGAAAACATTTCGAGCTGAGTTGGGCAGGCTGACGTCTCCGAACGGGTTGGCTTGGCCCAAGCAGAATTGCACCAGAATCGCAAAATTATCGCACTGTTATCTCGAGATGCGCAATCAAGCAGTCTTGGTATACCTTTCGACGCCTAATAAAATGTGGTAGCAAGCTTAAGTTGCGTGGTTTTGCGAAGAGAGAAGCCGTTTGAAGGGCAAAGGAAAGAGGGAAGAGGAATAACCCCAGCCACTAACGTGGCCAGCATGAATTGTTCAGTATCCGCCTTCGCTGGTAGCCACACCCTTGCGCAGATTACAAGTCCTAGGCGTATCCTTTGTTAGCTACCTTCACCTAATCCATTATATGTATAAGCTGAAAGGTAAATTGTTATGCAAACTTTTAAAAGATGTAACCTGATGTATTTAAACCGTTAATTAATATTATGTGGGTTATTAACCTTATTAACGACTTGGTTAAAGCGTTATATTTTGTTATAATATTACATCTACACAAATTATATAAAAGTATATATTATACCATATTTAGAGCAATGTAATAAGCCTTGTAGACATAACTAACAACGAATACTCCTGGGACTTGTACTTATGCGTGATGGGTACGTACTATGTAAACGAAGCAAGTTAAGTATCCCTACATAGGGGGTAATAGGTCTAATGCGCGGAACACCTAGATCACTATTACTAAGCTAGACGATACCACTTCGGAAACCCTAAAGTACCTGCAAATATTAGCGCCGACCTTGCTTTAGTGTGGTGGGGTTGGTAAGGGTTTTGCGACTGATCCGCGCTTAACCTGCCACTTTCTCATAGCCCCAACGTCTGGTCGTTCTCTCATAGCTGAGGTTCATAGCTCGTAAGAACCGCAACCTTGATATATTTCAAATCCCTCTAGAACCTTTTCATACTTGGTCGCATAGTCCTAATATGATAGTTCGTCCGCTTATACCTGCAACTTATCTTCTCCAGCCCTGGTTATTCAAACGATTATGTGACCATACTGCTGAGCATCAGCTTCCTTGGCTGTATTCCTGCCAAGGACGTGCAATTGAAATTGCCAAGATCGGAGTTGGTGCGTCGCAACTCAGCATGTCGCATGTCTGATCAGAACCGGAAAATCCCTCTGCAGTAGTACACATGGCCCGCGCCGGTGGCCAACGAACCCAATTCGGCCCGTGGGCGGCATATGCGTTGATTGGATGGCGCAGCAATTGATGTCACGTGCAGTATGTATCACAGAAGGCAACTCTGGTTGAACGTTTTGGCTGGGAGCAACTAAATTGCTGATTAATTTTGCACTCAAAAATCACCACCGGGTGCTATATGAGGGAAATGCATCTTTGTATGTTTATCCCCTTTTTTTTCTGTTTCCTGTTTTCGCCCAGTTGATTTATTGCGGTATTAGATGCTTTTTAAACTGCTCCATCCCCCCTGGGACCGTAAGCATTATTTAGGAATATCACCGCATAGCACATGCCGCAACGGATTGATTATGGGTAACCAACTGCATGAAAGCATCCTTGGCACGTCGTTGGGCCCACATCTCCCCACTGCAGTTGGGACCAATGCGATATGCTGAAGCCTCTTCTTTAACTCTCTTTAGTCGCCCTCTTTTCCCCAGAGATATGATACCCTCATGTGCTTCTATGAATTCTCAGTTGTCGTTATTGTACAATGACGCAGATTATTTGTGGGCGAATTTTCATTCCGTGGATACTGTCTGGCTGGCTTGTATATCCGGCACTCAGCACAACATGCTACAACAGCCAGGGCTTCCCTTGGGCCTTCGTACGAGACGCTCCAGTCGAGGCTTGGATGCCGTGCGATCTTACGGCAGAGGTCACCAACTGTTGCAGCCCCCGCGATTACTGCTTGTCGAATGGACTTTGTATGGATGCCGTGATTGACAATATGATCAGCCAGCAAGGTTGTACCGATGAGAACTGGTCCGCACCATGTCATAACTACTGTCGCGGAACCCCGAGTAGGTGACTCTGGAAGATAATCGTTGTATCTGCGGTATTTTCTGAAAATGGGAATGCCTCGAGCTGACATGTTTCGCGTAGGTGATGGTGCAGGACTCCACTTTTTCTGGCGTTGCGACGGCCAGGCTCATTGTTGTGGTAACAACAGATCAACCACCTGTTGTGAGGACCCGGGGGTTAGCACGTTTGTGCTCAAAGTTGCGCATGTCATGCATCTTCCACCCCAAGAGACATCCACCACTTCCGCTGCTTCTCAAAGCACAACTACCACAGATGCTGCTTCCTCTCAGACAGTACCTTCTTCTCGAACAGTACCTTCTTCTCAAACAGTATCTTCTCCTCCGGACAGCAGCACAACGTCAACGAACAATACCCCTACTATGGCAATTGGGCTTGGTGTCGGAATACCATTAGGCCTCGGTATCATCGGGGCCTTAGTGTTCCTCGCGATGCAGCTCCGAAAACAGCACAACCAAGCACCTGCGCAGCCAAAGGTTCAAACGCGACACATACCTTCAGAGGCATATACTTTTAAGCCTGATGAGCGGACTAGATGGGCGGTTCCGTACGAAAGAGCTCTTACAGGCCAGAACCTTGCAGAACTCCCAGCCGCAAGGGAAAGGGCGGAATTGTAACACCCGTAAACTTGTCCAAGGATGGGTGGATGCAAGGCGTTTAGAAAATGGTGGCGCTGCTGGCTGCTACTAGCAGACGGTTCATTATTAAGCACGTCAGGGACCCATCTGTGTTGGGATGCTTTTGTGGCCATGTCTACGGTACGGGTGTTGAAAAGTTCTCAAATTTGAGACGTCGGAAGTGATAGGTTTACGGCAGTATCGTCCTTAATTCTTTCGCTTCTTTGCCAAAATCATGTAGGCTTTGCAATGGGTGCCCGCGGACGGCGTAGGTGGAGTGGGTACTGCCGTTTCGAATGAGAGTGTCGGGTCTCCACTTAGCTTCTGAATCACACACTTTTTTTGCAACACAATTGCGAGCTTTGGATATAATTATTGGGCTTCGGAGCCATATATCTTAACAACTCAAAAGCTGCAAACGTGCAGCTATATGTTATTATGTAGCCCTCGTCGAGGGCTACATTTCGACGTTAGGTATTTTGTTATATTTATTAAATTCGTTAAAGTATTGTTAGGGATTAGAATGAGATATATTGATAAAGATATAGAACTAGAACTAAAAATATAGAATTCGGCGAGCTGGCTAGCTATATATGGGCCCGCCAAGACTAGCTAGCCATATATATGGAGCAGCCAAGCCAATTAAGCTTGGAGCACCACATAATCCTTAATAAGTGCCCCCTTAGACGAACAAATACAGCCGTCCCGGCTGTTATATCGCTGTTTCATACAGAATATATAGGAACTTAGTACAGGTCCCGGTCGTTGGTCACATTTTCGTTATTATATTTATCTCCAATCTCCATCGTCGAAAGAATCCTCCTATTTTATATAACCGTCGAATCATCAAACAGGAAAGGTAATACCTCCAACCGTCAAGTTGGCAAAGTTCGACGTCAGCTCCGTCAAAGTTATCAAATTCGTTATTACTTCCTAATCGCAAAATAATTTTGCTGTATTATTAAAGCAAATTCCGCCGTCCGTCGAAAAGCGTCGTATGATTTTAATATTCAAAAGTATTTATTTATCTCGTCGTAGAATATAAAGGTATTAATATAGTTACCGTTATAGCTATTGTTGTCGTCGACTAAAAAGTCGTCGACTTGGAAAAGAACTATTAATTAAAAAATTGTTATGGGTGATTGGCAATTATTAACAAGGTTAAGGTTGTCAACTTGGCCGTACGTTTAGGCGTAATATAACGGCTATGGGCTTAACCAACTATTAAACCTAGTTGTACGGTTTATATTAGTAGTAATATTATGGAAATCTAAATAATAAAGTAATAATTACGTTTAATAATAATAATAATCGTAAGTACTTTAGATAACTAATTATTATTACAAGCTGATATTGTTTAAGTTATGGAAATAATAAGTATATATATTTTAATTAAGATTCGTATAAATTCGTTTATTCTTTCGAATCTAGACCGTATAAATAAATTAAATCTTTATAAATCTAAAAGACTTTCCGGATTTACAGCTTTTAAATATATGAATTCTTTTAAATCCGGGGATTTATTCGGATTTATATTACGTAATTTAAAGTTTTAGGTCGAAAATAATTCATTTAGTTTTTAACCGTTTATTAATAAATTAAGCTTATTTAATTATAATACGATCTTTCCCTTTTCGAAATTTTTACATTTAAAAATTAATTATTTATCGCACTTATTTAATAAATAATTTCTCTTTTTATATATTATATTTCGAATAATTTTTTTCGTTATATTTAATTATATTATTAAATAAAATTTATAAACGTTTTACTTAAAACGAAAAAGGAAAAGTTTTAACCCTTTTTACTTAACGGGAAAGTTTTGAAATTATATCTTACTTTTTGTATTTCAAAATTAAAATATAATGCATTATAATAAAAAACGCGATTCGTTATAAAAAATATATCCTAAAAAACGAAATTAAACTAATACGAGCGTATCTCTTAATTTCTTACGTAATATTAATTAAAAATCGAAACGTTTAAAGCGTAAAAGAATTTTAACTAAAAAGAAATTATTCCGGTCGTAAAAAAATAAAAATAAAAGTAATCGTATATTTTTAATAATTATATTAATAACAAAAATCTTTTCGCATTGAAGGTATCGAAATAATAAATCGCGGGTTGTAATCTTTAAATAAATTCCGAAAGTAAAAAAGATTAAAAACCGAAATAATTACGCGAGTTACAGAAATTGTTTAAATTACGGAATAGTTAATTAATTTAAAACTTTAAAAAACTAATTAAGCGTTATTAAGTAACGTAAACTGGAATACTTCTAACCTTGGCGGTTCCGGCGTTATTAATAAAAACTTTTGGCAAATTTCCAGATATTTGCGGAATTTAAATATTTCTTTTATTTAACTAGGTATTTAATAAATCCGTTTTATTACCGTATATTCAATATTTTCTTTATTTGGTAAATTAATACGTTCTTTATAAATTTTTCCTTTTACCTTATATTAACTTTAATCGTATCCGTTATTAACTCGAAGAAAATTTAAAAATTTAAATAAATTTTAATTTTTGATAATACTTTTAATTCGTAGTTATTTTTTAAAGTTTTTTAAATAAATTTATATAAATTAATATATTTAAAATCAAATTCTTATTAAAGTTGTTTAATTTAAATATTTTTAATAACTAAATAAACCATTTTCCTTTTTAAAAAGATAATTTATTTTGACCTTTTTTAATTATAATACGTATTTAATTAATTATATACGAATTTAAGTTCCGTTTTTATTTTAAGATATAATTACTTTAATTATTTTATTATTAAAAATATTTAACGTTAATTAATTTTTTGTATAAGTTTTTAAAAGTATTTAATATAAAATAAAAATTAGTAATTATTAACGTCGTTTTAATACTTTTATACTTACTGATATTATAAGTTAATTGTATAATTAATAACTTTTTAACCTAATTATTTTGCTTATAATTAACGTAATATTATAAATACGTTTTTAACGTTTAATTAATTCCTTCCGTTTATTTATTTATTTACGGTTTAAATACGTTAAATAATTTAAAATTTAATTTAAGTTAAGTTCTTATTAAATTTATTGAATTAATTCTTCCCTTTATTTAATATAATACTTAAGCTGGAATTTAAAAACGACGTAATCGACAAAATAATTATTATCTAGAATACAGTAACCTTTAATGAAAAAGCTATGCAAAATAACAGTAAAAATGTTTAAAATATTTTGAAAAAAAAGGTATTAATAATTTATTTAAAAACCCGGATACAAGCTTCCGGATTAAAAAAGCCGATAAAACCGCCGTTTTAATTAAAATTTACGTTACGTTTAATAAATCTTTTAATAGGTTTGTAGAAAAGTCGTTACTTATAATCATTAACTAGTTTAAATTTAAAGGAACCGGTTATAACGGCGTAAATAACGAAAATAACGGAATAATATTAAATATAATTAACGGTAATTCTATATTAAAAATATGATAAAAAATTTATAATATCGTTATTTTCTTTTACGTAAATATTAATTAAAAGGGTTACTTTAACGGAAGAGTTGGTAATAATAATTTAAAAATTAAAGTAATTAGATAAAAAACGTTTTTCGTTTATTAAACCGGCTTTTCCGTTTAAAAAGATAAAAATTAAGTAATTTATTATTATTAATAATGAAAATTTCAACGAGAAAAATAAAGAAACCGAATTTTAAGATAAATTAAAAGTTTATTTTACCCGTATTCGTAAAAAGTATGATTACGATTCGCGTTTTATAACCGAAATGTGCTAAAAGATTAATAAATTCGTCATTAAAAAAAAGTACGAAAATTTTCGTTAAAATTTTTTTTAAATCCGTTTAAAATAGCGTAAAATAGATATATCTTTCTTAAACAAATTAAAAGGTATACAGCGATAAAATATTAATAAAAGTTATTACTTTAATTATTAAATATAACGGTTTTAAAAGTTATTTAAACGGTAGTATTAAAGAATATTTTAGGAAAGAGGATAATTTAAATTATACTAAGTTATTTTATCGTTAAAGGGAATAACGTTTTACCGAATACCGATAACGTTATTTATTTTGCAATTTTTGCATTTTTAAAAAAAATGTACGTATTATTAATAAAAAACTTAAAAAAATGTTACGTTTATTAATGATAATGTTAATTTTATCGACATAAACGTTATTTTTCGCATTATTAAAAACCGAATTAATAACGAAATTAAAAAGATTATTAAGGAAATTAAAATTAAGGTCGATATAATAATTAAGTGTAACGAACCTGTTATATATTTATCTGGAGGTGTAAGCAGTATCCGAAATGGGATCTTGATTTGCAGGTAATAATAGCATAATAAATAATTCGGGGGTTTATTCGTTAAAAAGCTTTACGAATATTCTTTTTTTAATTAGAAAACGATGTTTTTAATTAAAGGTTTAAATTGGTAGTTAAAGAATGAAATTAAAGAGGTGCTATTTATATAGGAAACTGTTCGTTATATATTTATTTTGAATTTAATGAGTGTATCGTAAATTTGTGTGATTTATGTAATTTATATGATTTGGTTTTAGATTATTTAGACTATTTAGATTATTTTAATTATTTTAATTTCGGCACGGGGAAAGTTAAGCTTTTTTTAATCCGAAAATTAGCTGTATAAGGTTTGTATTAAGTTTTAAAGCTAATTCTTTTTAAATCTAGAAAATTTTATTTTTGTATTGTAATATTATTTCCTTTTTTAAGGATTTTTGTTTTAAAAATAAAAACCGTAAATATCCTTTTTACTTTGTTAGAAAAAGTTTTTAAGAAAAATTTTTTTTAATTCTATTATGATAAATCGTATTTAATAGGAAAAAGAAAAAGAAAGGAATTTCGTTTAAATTAATGTAATTTTTACGATATTTGTATCAATTTAATTATAAATTTTAATATTAAGGTTTTTTTTTAATTATATTAAATTCGGTAAAGTTAATTATTTTTTTTGCTTTAAAGCGTTTAAATTATGATTATTATATTCGTTATTAACGTTCGTTTTATAACGTTTTAATAATAAATTCTTTAAAATAAACGAAACGTAAAACCGTTTATTAAAAAATAACGTAAAATTAAGGATAATTTTTAAACGTATAAAGAAATTGTAAAAAAGGAGCAAAAGGTAATAAAAAAAGTTGGTTAAATTATAGCGTTCATAAAACGAAAGGTCGAAAGAATTTATTAAAAAGTTAAAACGTTTAAATTTTTAATAAAAGATTTTTTTAAAAAAAGTTTTAAAAATGTTAAAAAAAGCTTTAAAGTTTAATTAATTAAAAAACGGAAAAGATTAAAAGAGAAATAACGTTACGTAAAGGTAAAATAAATATAGTTTGCATCCGAAATAAACGTTATAACAAAGGCTTTTTTTTTTCGATTAAAATGCCGTAAACCTAAATTTAGGCGGGAAATCGTTATCGTTTGCGATTTGGACCGGATTAGAACCGGTCGGTTAAAATTCCGTCGGTAAAGCTTTTTTATTAGGTTTATTATATTCGATAAATAATTAAGTAATTTTTATATATTACCTTTGAAAAAATAATTTATTTATTTCATTAAATATTAAATTTTGTTTTTAATTATTAAGAATTCAGTATTTTTTCAATTTCGTATTTGCCGTCGCTTTTTTTAAATTCGATATTTTTCTAAGCGGGGCATTCTTTAGGGTTAATTTTAATAAGAAAAGATGAAAAATAGTGTATAGTTTTTTAATTTTTGGTAATAATAATTTACAATTCATTTTCGAAATAATTTTACTAATTTTAAATAGGTTACAGTTTTTAAAATTAAGTTTATTATTAGGTTTTTTCGTTTTAATTTGTAAAATATTTAAAGTTGCGTTTTTTTTAACGTAATAAGTAAAGAAGAATTTTATTAAAAAAAATTTTTTGTAATAATATTAAGCTATTTTTTGCTGCAAAAATTATAACTGTGTTTAAAGTTAAGTTTGTATTATTTTAATTTCTATTATTATTATTTTTATTCGAAAAGTTATTATAATAATAACGGAAGTTATATAAGTTAATTATTTTAATTATTAAGTTCTTATTTTATATTTATATATAATTATATCAAAAAAAATATTTATATTTTCGTTTATAAACGTATTTTAAGTTATTTATATTAATAATAAAAGCTTGATTTAATTATTTTATTAATAATTAACCTAATTTCGAAATTTAATATTAATTTATTTAAAAGAATTTAGTAGTAAATTTAGATATTAAAAGTTTATTTCGGTCGGAAATAATTCCTTTTGGTATTTTGTATTTATTAAAGTAATATTAAATAAAGCCGTAAAATAGTTATTTTGCCGTTCCGGTTTTTTTTAAAAAAGAATTATATTTAATAAGTTTATTAATAATTACTTATATTTTATCCTATTTGATTTTAATAATTAAGTTTTTTAATAAAAAGAAATTAATAATAAAAATTTCAGTTCTGGTATTTTAAATTTTATTAGGGATATCCGTAGATTGTAATAATTTATACTCTTTATAATAAGTTATTTTAATTTTATTATAAACGTTATAATTTTTAATTATTCATTTAATTGTTAAATAAAATTTAAGCAAGTTATATTTTTTTTAAAAGTTGTTTAATGGTTTTTTAATCTTTTTATTATTTATATAAAAGTTTTTGTGGAATTTTTTAACTAATTTTCTTTATTGTTAACGGCGGATATAAATTTTGGTGCGAAATCATAATTAAATTTTTATTTTTTCTTAATTATTTAATTTCGTTTTGTTTTTTTGGCTTATAAAAGCTTTGAAATTATGTTATTTTGTTTAAACTAAATTGTTTTAAAGTTATATATAACTATACCGGTTTATTCTTTTTATAATATAATATTTATATATAAAGTTTAAAAAATTTTGCGTTATAACTTTTTTTCCGATTTAAAATATTCGCCTAAATATTTTTTTTAATATAATGGATTTTAAAGTTAAATTTAAATAAGAAAATTATTTAGTTTTTGTAACGTTTATTTAACTTTTAAGTTTTTATAAATCGAATAAAATTTTTATAATTTGAATAAATATTAAAAGCTTATTTTATTTCGTTAAGAGAAAGTTTTTTTTTAAAATACTAGAATAATTGTTAATAACCTCTTATTATAGATAAGCTATTTAAATTCTACGTTTTTAACAGTTTTAAAAAAGTAAGTTATTAGGTAATTTTTTTCGTTATTTTTTAATTATTTTAGAAATATTTTAAAAGTATAACTTAACGCGTTTTTTCTAAGTTGTTTTTTGTTTTATTGTAATTGGATAGCTTTATTACCGGGACGTCAATAATGTTTTCTTTAATTTTGTAAAAAGTTTTTTCGGCTTTTTTTGGAAGTTCGAATTTTTTTTCGCTAACGTACTACACCAGTAAGCGCAACACACCAATAAGCGCAACACTTTTTAACACCCGTCAACTGCACACTCAACCTACTTAACCACAACACCTTAAATCAATTCAAATTAATCGAATACTTTTTTACTAAACTATATTTACAACTTTTCGACAAATACACGCATTAAATCAAAACTTATTACGGACGCTATATAACCATTTCTTCCTACCAACATATATATAACCGACTACCTTTAATAATTATTAATAATAAATTTTTATTATAACCTTTTTGTTAATTAAAAAAACTTATTTATTCTATATAACAAATATTCTTTTTAAAAAAAAATTTTTTAATCGTATATTTACGTAAGTTTCGAATTATTACAAAATTAAATTTAATACGTCTTATTATACGCCCCGTAACTTTTCGTAATACCCCTTAACGTGCCCCCTAACACACCCTCTAACGTATCCTTTAACGCACTCTTTAATACGTTTTATAACGCGTTTTTCAACGTATATTTTTAACGTACGAAAGCCGCATAAAAATATTTACGTATTTAAATTAAAGATTCGGTTAAAAATAATTATTTAATCGGTTAACTTTAAATCGTACAAATTAAAAGTAAAATTAACTTAAACGCGTTAAAAACTAATCGGTTATAAACAGGTTAAAAAAGAGAAATAACGATATAACGTCCGTAACGAACCTTAATATAATACGTATATTCGTCGAAAAACTATAAATATAGTTAGTTAAAAAACATTCGATTAATTTAAGTTAATTTAAAATATTATGGTTAAATAGGGTAAATATATAATTGCCGGATATTAAAAAGTGTTGCGCTTATTATTATGTTGCGCTTATTATTATGGCACGTTATATTTTTTGGTAATAAATTTAATTAAAGGGCGAATTATTTTTTTAAAGTTTTTAATTAGTTAACGTATATAACCGGTAAATCTTAAAAATTAACGGATATTAACAATAGTTATTTTATCGGGGATTAATTAAAATTTAACAGTTTTTAATTTTGAATTTTGAATTGAAATTTATTTAAAAATAATAATAAATTTTAAAAAAAACTAATTTTCACGTATACTAGAAGTTTTTTTTTATTTGCGTTTATTAATAAGTTGGCCATTTAAAGGTTTTTCATGTTTGTATAATATACTTTTTATACTTTTTTAAAGTTTTTAAATAAATCAGGATGTTGTCGAGGTATATAAACATAAATTTATTTAAATATTTACGTAAGGTGATTATAATTATATATTAAAAATTTGTTAAGGCGTTAATAAGTTCGAAAGGTATTATTTTATATTTATAATGCTCGCATATTGTTTTAAAAACTTTTTTTTAATTATTTGTATAAAGTAATATCCTTTTTTAAAATCAAAAGCCGTAAATTATTTGATTTGGTTAATATTTTTTCTTATAATATTTATAAAAGTTAAAAGGTATCCGTTTCTAATAATTATATCGTTTAATTATCAGTAGTTATATATATATCTATATATTCAATCTTTATTTTTATTAATCCTTTATTTATTATTCTTTATTTTAGATATTATAATTATAAGATAATTTACGAGGGATTTAAAAAGTTAGATATATTTTTTAAAGCTTTTATTAAAAGAATATTTAAAAAGTTTTTATTTTTTTAAAGTTTATATAGTGACTTTAATAAAGTTTCGTCTAATTTTCTTTTTAAATAAAAATTTTATAATTTTATTGGTATAATTAAGCAACTTTTTGCAAGTTCGTTTTTTAAATAATTTTCCAAACCATCGATACTTAAAAAGTACTGTTATTATTAAATTGAAGGTTTTAATTTTTTTTTAATTACGTAACAAATTTTAATAAAAAAGGTTTCGTAAATTTATAAAATTATTTTAAATAAACGTTGAATTCTTTTTTGTTAATATATTAATTATTAGAACAAAGTTATAATATTTTCGAAATAACGTCATATTTTAAAATATCGATTACGTCGAAAATAACCTTTTTTTAAAAGGTTTTTATTTAAATTACAAATTTTTCGGTTTTTTTAAATATTTGATTATTATCGTTAGTAAATAAATTTTCATCAACTGTTCGTAATTTATATAATTATTACTTATATTTTTTTAAAAAAAAACCTGGTATTTTCTAATTATTTTAAAGAAGATAAAAATTATTTTCCGTTCCGGAATTAATTAGTACGTTAAACGTTTTATTTTTATAATAAATAAAGATTTTAATTTAATTCCACAATCTTTATTTTATTTTATATAAGGTTTTATATTTATAAGTTTTTTAATAACGTGCCACATCAATAAACGCAACACACCAATAAGCGTAACACTTTTTTAGCTATCCCAACTACCTATCTTCAATCGTCCATTTTTTAACGCTAATTTTATGGAACGCCTTACAAAAAAAAACGAAAATAAACCTAACTATTTAGGCTAAAAAACGAAACTCGAAACTTAATTACAAAAAGCTTAATTTTATTTATAAAATTTTATCTTTTACCTTAACATATCGTTTTACCGGTAAACGCGCCTAAACCGATATTACCTTTCCTTTACAAAAATTAACGCCGACCGAAAAAAAATCGATTATCGACCGAATTTTTAACCTAAATACGCGAACGTTTTTTATCCGGCTTTAATATATTAAAAATATAATAAATTTATTATTTATCTAACGCGTTATAAAACGCGTTAAAATTAATTAGGCGTTAAGATTTATTAAACGGCAAAAAAAATTCCAAACGTATCTAAATCGGAAAATCGATTATTAACGGATCCTGTCCGAAAATCTAAAAACAGTTCGTAAATAATTCGAACTTATTCGGGCCATTATTGTAAAATACGGTATCGTAAAAAAAATTTTTTATAACTTTAACGAAATTAAATTCTTAATAAGACTTCTTATAATAACGGATATAATAATTACCAATACCGAAAAACGTAAAAAACTTAAATAAACGCAACAAAATAATAAAAAATAAATTATAATTATCCAGGCTATTAATTTTTAAAATTAAGTTATACCGCCATTTATTATCATAACAAAAAAAAGTATTTAAAATTTTATTATCGCAATAACTTATTACCAGCAGTTAATTAAAAAATTATATTAAATAATAATAATTAAATAATAAATAAATTAAGTTTAAAATAAATTTAGTATTTTAACAAACATATTCGAACGCGTACGAAAAGTTCGAAACGTTTTTTTAATTTTAACGGTTACAAAAACTACTATTCGATAAAATTCGAAAAATATTACGCAAACTACGATATTATTACATTTTACATACCCGCACATTCTTCGTATCGGTTTTAACCTTTTAACGTATCTTATTTTTCTATTTTAAAACGCGCTTATTCGCTATATATCGAAAACCTAATACGACGCTATTATACTTACATT
>QJOA01000332.1:0-68614 GCA_004155915.1 Monosporascus sp. CRB-9-2
ATATTTTTTTAATTTTTTTTTTTTTTTTTTAATTTTTTAATTTTTTTTTTTTTTTTTTTTTACTTTTTTTTTTTTTTTTTCAGCTTAAAATCTTCGTTTATAGTGCCAATAAACTAATTATTATGTTATATTTCGCTAGCCGTAACATTATTCTAAGTTTATTCCCTTCCTTGCTGGCTTAACGATTAATAAAAAAAGGTATTATACCTTTTTTACGTCGATACGTAATGACGAAAAATAACGCGTTCCAAACCAAACCCAAAACCAAAACCCAGATTAATTAGCATTAAAACTAAATATCTATTAGGAAAAATTATCTATTAGCTAGTCGACGTTCAAAACGATTTAGATTAATTAGAGGTAGAATTGAGAGTGCAAAAGACGAAGTGCCTTCTTAAGATTTAAACTAAAGTGCGGAAAACGACGTGCCGCAAAACGAAACCGAATCCGTAAAGATAAAGGGTTTATCAGACCAAAATTAAGACCAAGATTAAGATTATAGCTACTTAGAAACCGACCCCGATAAGCAGCTGATTAACGAGATGGCTGACGATAACCAGGATATTTAGGGAGAATTCCAAAAACTCCGTAACGAAGTCGTTCGCCTTTAGACCAGATAAAGCCATTATTTCCTTATTCCTTCCAACGACGCCGACCGCCCTCGCCGAGAAAACATTATTGATAGCGTTTTTGGTAGCACCAGCATGTTTCGCCCTATCAGTATGGTAATATGGCCCGTTTTCCGTAAGTTCGCGGGAGTTAATAGCGTAAATCCTAATTATAACCGAAAAGAAAAAGTTTACGTTAACGACTTAACTAAATTTAACGGTAATAAAATTAAATTTAACGTTTAAGTCCGTAAAGTCGTAAATAAGTTCGAAATAAATAAACCGATTTTTCGGAACGAAAAGATTTATATAGTTTATTTAATAAGCCTTTTGGAAGGAAAGGCCGAATAAATAATTAAAATTCGTTATCGATTAATTATACGATCTTTTTTTTACGTAATTAAAATAATTTAAATATTGGAATTATCGTATTATAACCCGAGCTAAACTTCCGTTATTAAAAAAACTTTCCGTATTTTTACCTTTAAGCCCGGTAAAAATTAAGATATTTATAATTTTATTTTTAAATTTAACGCTTTCGCCTAAAAAATTAAAATTACCGAAAACGAATAAAAGTAAATTTTATAAAAATATATTTTTTTAAATTTCGATTTACATTTTTTTAAAGATAACCGTAATTTCGACGTTATTTACGAAAAGTTTTATAATTACGTTATTATAGCTGTTTATAATAATTAATTCGTTTATAAGAAATATTAATAAAAATATAAGTTTCGATTATATAATTTTAATAAATTAAAAAATAAAAATAAGAAACCTTATTCGAACGGTAATTCCGGTAAATCGAGGATTTCGGATAATACCGGTAAATCTTTATCGGAAGCTAAAAAGAAAATTTATTAAAAAGCCGGTACGTATTTTAATTATGGTAAAACGGGATATAAGGTTAGTAACTGCCTTAATAAGAAAAAGGTTATTACGGTAAAAATAATAAATAATTCGTTTAATTCCGACGAATCGGAAAAAAAGTAAAACTGTTAAAAAATTTCTTAATAATTTTTTTTATGTTAATAATAACGGAAATAAGTAACTTTAAAAAATGCAAAATTTTTATTAAAATTATACAAATTTAAATAAATAAGATTAATTTACGTATTACCGTTTTTTGTAATACCGGAATATAAACCCGATTTTTCGTTAACCTTTTTTTTATTAAGTAAGCAAAAAAGTAATTATAAGTTCGTATTATCCGGTTAGAAAAATTAATTTAATTATAGAATTACCGAAAACGATCCGCCGGCTAAATAAAAGTTTAAATAATTATAATATTAAAAATTAACGGATAACGTTTTTCCGATTAAGTTTTCCAAATTATAAATATTAAATACGATATTTTTATCGGTTTTAATTAAATAAAAAAATATAACTTATTACTAAAATACAAAAATAAAAGTATTATTTGGCCCGACAACTTACTAACTTTGGCCAAGTTCTTATTAGCGATTAAATTTTTAACCCGATATTTGCTGGACGGGTACGTTAACCTTAAAGTTCAGGAAAATATTTACTGCCGTAATTGCATTATAAAAAAAGCCGATAAATAATACCAAATTTTTCGACGTTTATAAAAAAAATCTAAAAACGATTTTATTTTAATACCTATATTTATTATTCCGTTAAATATAATAAATAAAAAAAATATACCGAACGTATATAATATTAAGCCGATTATTTCCGTTATAAAAATTATTAAAAATAACGTAATTATCGCCTTATTAACGAACAAATTAAAGATAAACCCTCGTACGGAACGATAAAATAAATACCCGTTACCTTAAAAAATTATTTTTTTTAAAAATAAAAAATCGAACGTTATAATAATAACCGTTTTAGAAAATTAAAAGATATATAACGGTTAAAGAATCCTTTTTCCCGAAAATAAGGATCCGGAATACGTAAAACGAATTTAAAAGTTTTTACCAAAACCTTTTATTTACTTAAAATGATTTTTTTTAAAAAAAAAATTAATACCTTTTTAAACTTTCGACCTGGCCATAACGTAATTCTGGAATTCGACCGGCCGATACCCGTTTCTGGACCCTTTATTTATAAAACGCTTATTTAATATTTTCCGTTAAAAAAAAATAATAAATAAATTATTAAAAATAAACTTTATCGAATTATATATACGAAAGGATGCCGCCTTAATTTTATTTATTCTAAAACTTTATTTATCGAAATGCCGGTTTTATATCGATTACCGTTAAAAAAATTAATATTTAAAAAATCGCTTTATTTTAATTCCTTTATTTAACGGTATTATATTTAATTACCGAAATATTAAACGTTTTATTAAAATCGATATTATTTAAACGTTTTATAAATTTCGTATCGTTATTAAATCGGAATATTTAATAATATTTAAAACCCGTTAAAAAACGTTTTAATAAAAAATATTTTTATTTAAATTAAAAATAAGTTTTATTTAATAATAATCGTTTATTAATATTTAATTATATAAACTTTTCGATTATTACGCAAACGTTTACGCTGACGACGTACTAATTTATTTCGGCCCTAAAAAAAATTATTAAAAATATTACGAAAAAATTATTTACCGGTTATATAAAGCTAATTTTTAAAAAAATATTAAAAAGTTCCGGTTTAACGTTAAAAAAATAAATTACTTCGGTATTATTATGGAAATAAACGTAAATATTTTTATCGATTTAATTAAAATTAAGATAATTTAAAAATAAAAGTTCGAAAATTTTAATAACCGTACCGTAATTCGTTTATTTATAAAAGTTTATAATTACGTACGAATATTTTGTTATTATAAAAGTAATATAATCGAACTATTAAATCGTTTATTAAAAAAAGATATCTTTTTTATAATAAAATCCGAATAAAAAAAGGTTTTTAAAAAAATAAAACGGTTCGTTTACAAAATTTTAATTCTAGCCTTTTTTCGACCGGGCCGATTAATTAAAATAAAGATAAACGTATTCCGTAACGTAATTAAAAGTATTATTTAATAATAATAATAAAATAACAAATAAAAACCCGTAAAATATTTTTCGAAAATTATAACCTTAATAAAAAAGGCGTATTTTATTTAGGACCGAAAATTATTCGTTATAATCCAAACTTTCGAATATTATTATTTTAAACTTTAAAAATAAAAGTTTTTTGTTATTACCGATTATTAAATTTTATTATATTTTATAAATAAACGCGTTCTTTTTACGTATTAAATTTAATAAACCGATTTCCTTTTTAATTTTAATATTACTTTTCAGTATCGACCTAATAAAAAAAATATTACCGCGAATACCTTATTACGAAAAACGGTAAATTTGCTTATAATTAAAACCCGAAAAAAAAAAGAAAAAACTTAAACTTTAATTCCGCTAAAACGATTAAACTTTTTTATTATTATTATTAACAAAATACCGATTAAGATACAAATCGAAAATATTTTATAAAATACCAATTTAATTAATTTTATCCGTTACGAAAACGAAATATAAAATTTAAATAAAAAAAATTATAAATTAATAATACCCGAAAAAATAATTAACGGCCATATTTTTTTCCGTACTGCATTAATTTGCGAAATTTATATATTTAAAATATTTACGTATTTTAACTAAAATAAAATAATTAAAATATTAATACGAAAATATATTTAATCCCAATTTAAACAAAATATTCGATAATATATTCGGAATTATTACGATTATTATCGAAACAAAACGTTTCGAAATAAAATTTCGGGATTTTTTTACCTTTTTTTTATTTCGAATAATATTTAAAATTACGTCGCCGTCGACGGAAAAAATATACCAAAAAACCGTTACGGTTATAATTATATATAAACGTTTATTAACAAACTTAATAAAATTATAGCAACTTTATTAAATAAAAAAATTAATACCGCCGAAACCCTGGTTAATCGATATTATCGATACTTATATCGTTTCCTTAAAATATCCGTTATCTGGATTAATAATAATATAAAATAATTTATTTCTTAATTTTTAATTAAATTAAACGAATTTACCGGTACAAAATATCGTTACGGAAATATTTTATATCCGCAAATTTAAAAAGTTATCGAATTTACGAATTAAAAATTAAATTAACGTTTACGTTTTTATATTAATAAATACCAAAATAATTAAAACGTATATATACCGGCATTAAATTTCGCGCATAATTTATTATAGTATTCGTTAATTAATATAATCCCGTTAAAAATTATATTAAACAAAAATATCCGGAACTTATTAACGTTAAATTTGGATATAATAAAAACAAAAATTAAATTAACTTAATAAATATTAATAATCGTTAAATAAATTAAAAACGTTTAAACGTTTACGAAAAAAGTTACGTTAAAAACGTAAAAACGTTAAAAAATATAAATTAACAAAAAACGTTATTTAATTAACTTTAAAGTCGGCGACAAAATTTTCTTTCGTAAAAAAGGTTTTATAACGTAAATATTAATTATCCGTTTAAATTTACAATAAATAAAACCTTTTAAAATTATAAAAAAACGCGGATATAATTTCGTTTTCGATTTACCGCCGAATTATAAAATAATTAACTTATTTTACGCCGATTAATTATACAAAGCCGACGATAACCCGTTACCTTAACAAACTTAAATATTACCGTTACTTAAAAAAATTAACGGTAAACCAAAATTTAAAATAAAATAAATCGAACAATTAAAATTTAACGGGCGCCATAAAAAATTATAATATTAAGCTAAATAAAAAAATTGCAATCCCGACGAAATATAATACTTCGTAACCAACTTTAAAAACGTACCGATTATGGTAAAATAATTTTATACGGAACATCTTAAAGCATTTAAATTACCGGTCTGCTTATAAAAATAAATACGTATAACGGCGGCCGACGAAATTAACGAAAATTACCCCGATAATAATAAGGCCGTAAAAATAAAAACCGGATTAATAAGGAAAAAACGGTACCTATAATTAACAAAAACTTATATATTTTTTTTAATTATATACAAATTTTTAAAAGGGGGTAATATAACGGCAGCCGCTACCAGGATCAAACCGTAAGGCTGGTAACCGTTATATAGGATTAACAGCTGCCATACGAACTAGCCACCTGCCACATATAAAATAAGGACATTTATAAATCTTTACGCACTTCGCAACTCTGCCTTTCCTTCCTTCTTTTCTTCAGCTTAAAATCTTCGTTTATAATGCTAATAAACTAGCTATCATGTTATATTTCGCTGGCCGTAACATTATCGGACGTTATGGTAACTTGGAACGCGTTATAAAAGCCGGCAAAAAAAATCTTTTTTGGCAATATATATATGATAGCGTTATATTAAGTTTTCGATATACCGTAAATAAACGCGTTTTAAAATAAAAAAATAAGATACATTAAAAGGTTAAAATCGATACGAAAAATGCGCGGATATATAAAGCGTAATAATGTTATTATTAACGTAATACTTTTTAAATTCCATCGAATGGTAGCTTTTGTGGCCGTCGAGGATAAAAAAACGCTTTAAACCTTTCGTACGCGTCCGAATATATTTATTAAAATACTGGATTTATTTAAAATCTAATTTATTTATTGTCCAGCCGTTATTATTTAATATGATTTTTTAATCGGTTGCTGGCAATAAGTTATTGCGATACCAGGATCCAAGATAATTTTTCCCCGTTATGATAATAAATAACGGTATAACCCAACTTTAGAAATTAATAACCTGGATAACTATAACCCATTTTTATTCCTTTATTACGTTTATTTAGGTTTTTTACATTTTTTGGTACTGGTAATTATTATGTTCGTTATTATAAAAAGCTTTATTAAAAATCTAGTTTCGTCGAAGTTGTAAATATCCTTTTTTGCGATATCGTATTTCGTAATTATAACCCGAACAAATTCGAATTATTTACGAAACGTTTTTGGATTTTCGTATAGAACCCGTTAATAATCGATTTTCCGATTTAAACGTATTTGGAACTTTTTTTGCCGTTTAATAAAATTCGACGCCTAGTTAATTTTAACGCGTTTTATAATGCGTTAAATTAGCAATATATTGGCCATATCTTTAACGTACTGAAATCGGATAAAAAACGCTTACGCATTTAGGTTAAAAAACTTTTCGATAATAAATTTCTTTTCGGTTAACGTCAATTTTCGCAATTGGGAGATAATATCGGTTCGGGCGTATCGACCGTGATATCGGGCTTTCAAAGTAGATTCGGGGATATTATATATAACATATAACTTTTTAAAGCTTAACTTTTAATTTTATCTTTTAGCCTAAATGGCTAAATTTATCTTAGATTCTTTTGCAAAACGTTTTATGTTGTTAGTATTAAGAAATTAACAATTAAAATTGGGTAGTTAAGATATTAACAAAAACGGCTCGCAAGCTTGTTTGGCTCGCAAGCTTGTATGAGACGTTATTATAAAATAACGTTTAAAAAAATAAATAATATATTAAATCATAATTATTAATTAATTAAAAAATTAATAACTAAATTAAATCATTTATTTTTTATTAAAAGGTTGTTTAATAAATTGATAATATAAGATTTATTATTAAAACTAAAGTTTTAAAACTCCCTTTTTTTATAACTTATTTTTATTTCTAAAAGAATTATGAAAGAATTTTTAAAAAAACCCGGAAAAGAAAAATTTAAAAAGGAGTATAAAGTAAAGATTTAAAAAGGAAAAGAAATTTCATAATTAAAAAAAATTGAACTTTTTAATTTAAAAAATTATAAAGCTAAAAACGAAAAACGGCAAAATTATTTAATAAATAAAGAATTTTATATCCTTTTAAAAAATCTTTATATTTTTTCTATTCGATTTTAACCGGATCCGAAAATAAACTATATTTTTTTTGCGTATTATGGAATGCCCGATATTAAAAATTATAAATTACTTTTTTTTAAACTTTATAATAAAATTATTAATAAATAATAATTATTTCGTAATTATTTGCCGGAAAAATATTTAATTAATTCGAAATTATTTTGGAAAATAATAAAAATTTAAAATACGTTTAAAAATTAAAGCCGATGTAAAAAATACGTAAATATATAAAATATAATAATATCGTAATTTGCGTAATATTTTTCGAATTTTATCGAATAATAACTTTCGTAATCGTCGAAAATAAAAAAACCTTTCGAACCTTTTATATGTATCCGAATATATTTATTAAAATATTAAATCTATTTTAAACTTAATTTATTTATTATTTAAATATTAATAATGAATTATTACGGTATTAAAACTTTAAATAATTTTTCCTTGCCATAATAATAAACAACGGTATAATTTAATTTTAAAATTAACAATTTAAATAATTATAATTTATTTTTTATTTCCTTATTACGTTTATTTAAATTTTTTCCGTTTTTCGGCATTAATAATTATTATATCCGTTATTATAAAAAACTTTATTAAAAATCCAGTCTCGTCGAAGTTGTAAATATCCTTTTTTATAATACCGTATTTTATAATAATAGCTCGAACAAACTTAAATTATTTACGAAATATTTCTAAATTTTCTAATAAAATCCGTTAATAATTAATTTTTCGATTTAAACGCGTTTAAAATTCTTTCTGCCGTTTAATAAATTTTGATGTTTAATTAATTTTAACGCGTTTTATAACGTATTAAATAAATAATAAATTCGTTATACTTTTAATATATTAAAACCGGACAAAAAATGTTTACGTATTTAAGTTAAAAATTTAGTCGATAATCGATTTTTTCTCGATTGGCGTTAATTTTTATAAAAAAAAGATAATATCGGTTTAGGCGCGTTTACCGGTAAAACAGTATACTAAAGTAAAAAATAAAACTTTTCCTAATTAAGTTTCGGATTTCATTTTTTAACCTAAATAATTAAGTTTATTTTCGTTTTTTTTATAAAGCGTTTTATAATGTTAACGTTAAAAAATAGATGATTAAAAATAATTAATTAAGATAGCTAAAAAAGTGTTACGCTTATTAATATATTACGCTTACTGGTGTAGCACGTTATAATTATTTAAATTATTTATTACTATAATAAAAAAGTTATCTTAAATTTTATTATTATAATAATATATTATTATTAATCGATTAAAAAATCGCCTTAAATAATAATAATTAAACAATAAATAAATTAACGTCCTACATTACTAAGCGCAACATACCAATAAGCGCAACACTTTTTGATACTCTGCAACAACAAATTTAAATAATTTAATAATAACATATCGTATTAATTCAAATTAATCGGATTCTTTTTTGCTAAACGTATTTACAACTTTTATATAAGTACGCGCATTATGTCTAGGCTTGCCGTAAACGTTATATTTCCGTTTTTTGGTTTTAACCCTTTTACGACGACCCCCTTTAGTTGCTGTTGGCTATACTTTTTTACCACCCCTTTCTTTTTAAGCCAGAAAAGCTTATTCCTTTTGTATAATAAATATTTTTTCTTTTTAAAAACGTTTGTTTTTGGTTTTGTAACGTTTGCTTAAAATATGGTTCGTTTTGCGTAATTGGACAGCTTTTTCCCGTAAAAAAATATTTTCGTATAAAAGTAATAAGTTACTTTTAGTTAAAAAATTAACCAATTTAATTATTTTTGTTAATAAGTTACCTTAATAACTTTTAATTTTTTTTGGTAAATAATATTCTTATTTCGTTATTTCCTTAATATTTTTAGGGGTTTTCGCGGGCAAGGAACGAATAAAACCGGCAAAAGTTAACGGGAAAATAATCGGCGTAAGTATAACTGAAGGAACCTTTAATTCGAAAAAAACGTTATTAAAATTAAATAAAACAAAACCAACTTTTACGAATCTAAATTTAATATTTTCGGAAGTTATAGCAACTTAAAACGTGTTACAAAAGCCGGCGAGAAAATCTTTTTTGGTAATATAAGTATAATAACGTCGTATTAGGTTTTCGATATATAGCGAATAAGCGTATTTTAAAATAGAAAAATAAAATACGTTAAAAAATTAAAGCCGATATAAAAAATGCGCAGGTATGTAAAATATAATAATATCGTAATTCGCGTAATATTTTTCGAATTTTATCGAATAATAATTTTTATAGCCGTCGAAGATAAAAAAATGTTTTAAACTTTTTATACGCGTTTAAATATATTTATTAAAATATTAAATCCATTTTAAATTTAATTTATTTATTATTTAATTATTATTACTTAATATTATTTTTTTATTAATTATTAATAATAGGCTATTACGGTATTAAAACCTTAAATAATTTTTTTTTACTATAATAATAAATGGCGGTATAACTTAACTTTAAAAATTAACAGTTTAAATAATTATAATCTATTTTTTATTTTTTTATTACGTTTATTTAAGTTTTTTACGTTTTTCGGTATTAATAATTATTATGCCCGTTATTATAAAAAGTTTTATTAAAAATTTAATTTCGTCGAAATTATAAATATCCTTTTTTATGATACCGTATTTTACAATAATAGCCCAAATAAGTTCGAATTATTTACGAAATGTTTTTGGATTTTCGAATAAAATTCGTTAATAATCGATTTTCCGATTTAAATACGTTTAAATTTTTTTTCCGTTTAATAAATTTCGACGCTTAATTAATTTTAACGCATTTTATAACGCGTTAAATAAATAATAAATTCGCTATATTTTTAACATACTGAAACCGAATAAAAAACGTTCGCGTATTTAGGTTAAGAATTCGGTCGATAATCGATTTTTTTTTGGTTAACGTTAATTTTTATAAAGGAAAAAGAATATCGGTTCGGGCGCGTTTACCGGTAAAACGGTATGCTAAGGTAAAAGATAAAACTTTATAAATAAAACCAAGCCTTTTATAATTAAGTTTCGGGTCTCGTTTTTTAGCCTGAATGGCTAGGTTTATTTTCGCTTTTTTTGTAAGGCGTTCCATAATGTTGGCGTTAAAAAATGAACGATTGAAGATAGGTAGTTAGGATAGCCAAAAAAGTGTTGCGCTTATTGGTATGTTGCGCTTACTGGTGTGGCACGTTAAGTTTAAAATATATTTAATATTCTAATAAATATATTCGAACGCGTACGAAAATTTTAAAATATTTTTTTATCCTTAACGGTTATAAAAATTACTATTCGATAAAATTCGAAAAAATATTACGTTAATAATAACATTATTACGTTTTATATACCGGCGTATTTTTTTGTATTAATTTTAACCTTTTAATATATTTTATATTTTTATTTTAAAACGTTTATATTTACGTTATATCGAAAACTTAATATAACGTTATTATAGTTATATTATTAAAAAGGATTTTTTTTTGCCGCTATTTATAACGGGTTTTAAATTACCATAGCGTTTTATAACATTAAATCTAAATTCGTAAAATTTAATTTAATTTAATTTAATTTTAATAACGTTTTTTTCCGCATTAAAGGTTCCTTTAATTATATTTACGCCAACTATTTTCCTGCTAACTTTCTCCGGTTTTATTTTATCTTTTATAAAAATCTTTGAAAATATTTATAAAGTAATAAAATAAAAAAGATATTTAAAAAAAAATTAAAATTTTTTAATTTAGTTAAATTTCTAATAAAAGGTTATATATTATTATTATTATATAAAGCCGCTTTTTTTCCGAAAAAAAAAACGTTTAATTATACGAAACGTTTTATATTTTAAATAAACGTTACAAAATTAAAAATAAACATTTTAAACTTAAAAAAAGAGTAATAAACAAATGCAATTAACAACAGTTAAAAAGAATTATTATAAAAAATTAAAACTAAGAAACGAAAATATAACGTTTGCGGTAAGCTCGGATATAATATGCGTACTATAAAAAGTTTTAAAAACGTTTAATAAAAAAGAATTTAATTAATTTAAATTAATACGATATATTATTATTAAGTTATTTAAATTTGTTATTATAAGGTGCTAAAAACCGCGCAGCCTGCTTATTCGTATAACTTGCTTATTTAATACGTTAAATAAATTTAAAAAAAGAATTTAATTGGAAAAAAACGTAATTAAAATTAAATAAGACAAGTTTAATTTTTATTAACCCAGATTTAATATTATTCAACATCATAATAACTTTAAACGTGTTATAAAAGCCGAAGACTTTCTTTTATAACCCCTCTGCCATCTTCTTGCTGCGCGCGTGAGTCTTGAATTTGTCCTTGTCGTTTTAGGAACCACGGCTTCGGGACTCTATATTCCTTTGAAGCCCTGGATGGGAAGACTTGTACGGCGAATGCACTTCAGCATGTTGAGACGATACTGCCGGGGCCGATAATATTTGCTAGAGTTTACGCAGACCTAATCACCCAGCTGTATTCCTCACATTCGTTTTCTTGTTGTCTCATCCATTCACTTACTCGACCGGCCTTGGAACTTTTATCCCGTTGTACGACCATCCAAGATGACGATTCGGGAATTTACCCATCCTTTAACGAATTACCCCAAGTGGAGTGATGAGCATCCATCTTATGGCTGTTATAGCCCCCAACATGCCGTTTCATCCAATGCATTCCCGTCCCTCATTTCTTCCCTATTCAAAATGTACTTCCCCGCTTCCCGCCGCAGGTCATGCGCAACGAGAAGAGTCGACAATATATATACAAGGCCACAGAGTGCGTGTGGCGGCTTCTTGCGTCCCAACTTGGATTGATTCACGCTCTCGCATCATCTCCATTCTCACCTCCACGCTCTTAATCGCGGTCACTTGTCTTCTTACTGACTCACCGGGTGTCCATCCTTACCCGCGGTTCCGCCTTCATTCTTGTATATCACTTTACCTTGCGTCATTGCTTGTTCTCCTGGATCCTCGCCACTCCTTTCCAACCATCGTATCTACGTATCTCAGCACCTTTCCCGTCACACCTAGAGTATTTATACACCAGATTGCTATCGCCGCTAGGCTGGGCCACAAGTATAGAATAGCCAACCTTCTGTTGATTCAAACGTACCTTGTTTCTCCCCTGTATTCGCGTCATTACTCATAACACGCTCTAAACACACTACGGAGCACACTCGGCTGTTACCTTTCTCCCTAGCACTGTCACAGTAGCTGTGGCTTCGATTCCCCTGGACTGCACTGACTTCGTTCAAGCTCTACTTGAAATAGGGCAAGCTCTTCGATTCTATATCTTGGATGTCCGTTGGGCCTCAGATGTCCGAGGCGAACACGATAAGGTGCCAGAGGCGCTAGAAACTACCTTGGCGACTCATCCATATCAGCTAGAATTCTAGTGCTGGTAGTTACAACTTGTTACTCGAGCTCGACCTGTAGCGTCGAAATCGCATGGCCAGGACGGCAGACACTTCCTAAGCTGCTGGCATGATGGATGCTGCCATAGACAATGGCGTGGCAGCCAGAGCAGGTGGAACCAACGCTACTGAAGTACCCTTTACACCTGATCAAATTTTCATCATAGATACGTTTGAGAGAATAGGGGCTTCCTTGTCGATCGCAGGAGTCCTCCTCATCTTTGCCGCCTTTGCACTATCCAAGAGACTCCGGTCGGTCCCAAACACATTCATTCTCTTCGCGTCCGTCGCCAATCTGGGCGCCAGCATTGCCTGCTTGATGGGATATTCTGGCATGCAATTAGGACCAGATAGCCATCTTTGTCAGGCACAGGCCTTCATGTTTGAGCTGTACGTCATAAGCACCTCTAGAACCCCGTTGGTCGGACAGGGAAAGAAGTATCACTAGTTCCATGCTGACTAGGACCTAGTTTTATGCAATCCGATCCATGGTGGTCTTTTGCGATGGCTGTCAACGTGTACATGGTCTTCTTCTTTTCGGCCAACCCCAAGCGGTTCCTCGACTACTGGTGGGCCTATTGGATCGTCTGCTATGGCGTTCCACTCATTCCGGCTGTATGGTTATTACTTTTGCGCGATGGAAACAATAAGCGGGTATATGGCAATGCCACTGTAAGTAGGCTAGAATACCTCAGCTAAAACATCTATTGCGTTATGCGAACCTGACAATATCGAAGATTTGGTGTTGGATCGACGGCGACTGGCGGAGTTTGCGCATCTTCACCTATTACCTCCCCGTCTGGGTCTGTACTGTATTGTCTTCCTGCATTTATGTCGCTGTCGGCTGCTACGTCTTCAAGCAGCGCAATCAGCTCCGGAACCTGTCGCTTAGTAACCCTGCGCGTGAACCACCTGCCGGCCAGCGTGACTCAGGAGAAAAGGTATGTTTTTCTTGAAATAATTCAGTTATGGTGGAGACGTCTCTCTTCTAACACAGTCACCAGACTCTTTTCTCAAACGCGGCTGTTATGGGCAGTATCAACACTGAAGTCGTGCAAATAACAACGATGACCAACACACCTGAGGTTCCACCCGGAACTTCAATGTCCTCGAATGTAAACTGGTTCGAAGGGCCCCCGAAAGATCAGGCGTACCTCGATGACAGGGAAAACACCCACAGACCTGCCACGTACCACACGGTAACACGCATCACGGCGGAGCCGAAGCCGCGGCCGCCGTCGCTGGCGTCGCGCATATATTGCTGCTTTGTCCTGTGGCGCGCGCGGCTCGGCAGGATCGACCCGGTGAAGCTGGCGTACCTGCGCACGTCGTTCGTTTTCGCCATTAGTGTCTTCGTGACGTGGACGCCGAGCAGCATCAACCGGGTGTACGACATGGTGCATGGGGTTCGCAGCCCTAACTTCGGCCTCAACCTCGCCAGCGCCATCGTGCTGCCGCTCCAGGGCGTCTGGAACGCCGTCATCTTCTTCACAACGAGCTGCGTCACTGTGCGCGAGGAGATCCGCATCCGCGTCGACGCCATGCGCGGGCTGCCCCGCGGACACCTCGCCGCCAGCGCCGAGCGCCGTGAACGCGAGAGGGCCCTCGAGCTCGAGAGGCGCAACTACGGCAGCGACAGCAACGACCAGGGACAGGGAGGGCGCGGCGTTGGTCGCAAGAACTCCGAGGGCGGGCTCAGCGCCTTCGGGACGTCATCACTCGGGCACATTACCACCGCCACCAGCAGCACGATGAGGGTCATGCGTGGCGGATCACTGACGAGTCTGTGAGGCCGCGGGACGATAATATGTACTTGGGCGAGTTAGTTGGAGTGCCCTCTAATATTCGTTGGACATGGGACGTGAATTTTGCAAACACATCCAAGGCGACACTGGCGTTTAGTTTAGGCCACACGTAGGATCTGCTTACTCTACCCGTATATCAGGTACAGTTATATTATACCGCAATTGTCACTACGAAACTAAGTCTATTTGGTGACCCAGTTATTGGGGCTCGCCATGCGGTGATGCCATCATATATATGTAAAATAACTTGCTTGGGACTCCCAACGCCTTTGCCACCACCCGTACAACAATAATAACAACCACCGTATCCAAATGTGCGCTCCCCCCGTTCCCCCACTCCCCAATTTGCGCCTTGCTCCTTGCTGATCAGTCCTTCTCTTCAGAAAGGCCTTCTCCGCATACAATTCTCCCATTGAACCCTTCACTGTGACGTTGACTTTGTAGCTGGCCTTGTGGTGACAGGATAGGTCGGCCGCCTGGGAAACTGCCGATGATGACCCTCTTGCTTCTGGTCTCTTGTGAGTCATAAGAATGTTACCTTCTGAAGTAAAAGGCACCACCGCCGGTCTTGAACTTGACGATAAATTGTGAAGAAAAGGCAATATTTGACGAGTCCACCTGGGAAACTGTTAAACCCGAACACAGGTAAGGGTGCATATTATACATGAAACTACCTACTCAGGTACACCGTACACAGCTCCATCACACAGTGTTAAAGGAGGCCCAGGGGGTGTCGAGGGGATTTCATACGACTCTTCTGTTAGGACGGATATTCCATGTTCGCCCAGCGCTGCAACATTAAATGTCAAAGTATATTGAAGGGTCAGGTGAACGAATGTTGCCCCCTCTTTACGTTGTCCACTAAGTAACCACTGCGACGACGATGGGGCTTCCTTAGAAGCATGACCAGGCGTGACCCACAAGCGGCGTGAGCTCGCATCTCGCCCAGGACGTGATTACGAGATAACCATGCATGTTCTACTTCGAAGTGGATACACATGGCTAGACAGACTACCCGAATCTCGAACACCACCGAGAATCCAACGGACCACGGCAGTGACCCCAAAACCGGGCAAATATGATTAGGGCGGAGGACATCTTTGAGCCTCGCCTACTTTGCCGAATACGACCCGACGGTCATCAGGTACGTCCTCAAGAACGCAGAGGCCGGGGTGGTGCAGCAGGACGAGATCCCGATCGAAGAGGTCCGCGCCAACCCGGTGAAGTTGAAGCAACCGTGGCCCTAGACATCGCCGGCTGGGAACGCGTCGTCGATAAGGACGTGACTTCCCTGGACGGGTTCTGGATCCCTGTGAGGCTCTATTATCCGGATCCTAAGATCTTGGGCGATGGGCCGTACGGCGTGCATCTTAACTTCCACGGTTAGAATAGCAAGTAGGCCTGGGAAACCTGGGGCTGTTCCGCTGATTCGTCTTGCTAAGTGGCGGCTTCGTCTTGGGCGACCTGTCAACGGGGTCCACATTCTGTTTAAGTATGCGCGATGGCGCCGGTGTCCTGGTGATGAATGTAAACTAGCGTCATTGCCCCGGTAAGACCTAAACTTGATGCTACAGGGAAAGATGCCAACCTGATCCAGAAATAGTTTGAGGCAATTTCATCCTCGACTGCGCTGGGGAATCGACACGACGTCCAGCGCCTACCTGTACTCCGGGTATTTCTCGAGCAGCCAGCTGTTCTCGAGCATGAACGCAAGCTCTGTGGTGACGCGCGCGTATGTAAGCAAGAGAGGGCAGGAGCATGTATCACTTCCGAATAAATTAACTACCTGTTACTCTCTTATACATGAGTGGCCATCACTAAGGTTTAACTCTTCCAGCGAAGAGCCTCTGCATCTGAATTGACGCCAAGCCTGACTCTATCAACATCGGAAGGATATCAGCCGAGGAACACATCGGGCTTGTCCTACAACACCTCCCCCGTGACGTCGGGCTCCGGCTAAAACTATGCAGGACCTCGGTTCTTCGCGACCGGGGAATGGCTGCTGTACAAATACTACACCGATCCGCCACATCCTTCGTTCCACGAGTTCTGCCGGGGTCCCGTTTCCTCCCGTGGGCGTGCATCAAGTATTTCGGGGGCTTGTGCTTTCGAAAAGACAGGGTCGAGGGGATCCGCGCTCTGTCGCCAGACAGGTGGATCGCGCCTCTCAAGGCGAGGGACTGGAAAGGTCTATGTGATACTTTCATTAGGACAGGCGAGGTCGACCCCCTGCGGGATGAGGGTGAGGCGTACGGGTTGAAGCTCGTCGCCGGTGGGAACAAGGTTACGATCAAGCGATACTTGGGGAGCCCGCATCTCTTCGCCTTCTATCCTTGGTTGGCGCAGAAGAAGGAGTTCGATCGGGATTCTATTTGAGGCGTTAAGAAAAGCACACGGTACACGTTGATTTGCGGAGAGGATGCGGAAACCGCCGTATCAGAATAATGAAAAGTATCGTTGCAAAGCACCGTACCATTGAGATAGGACGTGTCCATTCGCGGAAACTGCTACATCCTGGATCGGGGGGTTTTTCGTCGCTGGCGTCGTCGTTGCCTCCTCATCCCTCTTCAACGCACCAGGGGCCTTCGAAATGTCGAACATCAAGTGATGGTCGACATCCGGACCGTCGAAGACACGAGTTTTAAACGAAGCCACAAAAGGCTTTAGCTTTTCATTAACTCTCGCAAGGCCTTTCGCGGCGCCTCCAGGGAACCCCGCCGGTGGCCCGTACATAAACATGCTATCTTTGGAGCCCTCGTGATAGACTTCGCCGGTGCCGATAATAGGCTCAAAAGGTAACCCGACCAGAGCGAAGGTCCGGCGGATGTCTCCGTCGAGGATAGTCACGTAGTGCTTGATGCCTTCGTGCATGGCGCGCGCCCAGAGACACCGGTAACAAATCTGGCTGACCAGGTGGTTGTCGATGGCGCGGTACTCCTTAAGGACCACCGTCGTGCCGAGGTCCCACACCTCGTCCATGTTGTCGACATTGTAATGCGCCCTGAAGGTCTCGAGCGACACCCCGACCATCCTGGAGGCGTCGTTCAACGTGAGAAACCCGGCTTCGCAGTTCCGCCCGATGCGCGCCGCGCCGGCGGGACGCGCGTTCAGCCGGTCAATCACGAGGAAGAAGGAGCTGGCAGCCTCGTATGCCCCGTAGAGACGCGTCATCGCGGCGTCGTCCAGGCCGAATCGCTCCTCGAACACCACGCGCTCTACGTGGCGCGCCAGGTTTGAGGTCTCGGCCGTCCCGTCCACCATGTAGCAGACGAACCTCTCATTGACCGACGGCGGCTGCTCCGTCAGCAGCCGTTGCGATAGGTCGCACAGTTCCTCTTCGTTGAGCGTATACTTGACGATACTCTGCGAGGGCATTGTGGCGGTTGCGCCCTGCTGCGGACCGCGACAATTGAGATTGGAACTCGGAGTGGCGCACAGATCTGTGGCATTCACGTTTGATTGGGTCGGTTATCGATGTCAAGAGCTCCCAATAAGCGAGGGCGGGCACCGTTACTTGAATACACTGATGGGACCGAGAGTTGATTCTCTTAGGAGAGAAAATCGCGGAATCCTCCACAGGTGTGGGAGGAGGCTGCCATTGTATATAAAAATATCCACGTGGCCGGCAGCCCCGAGCTTGCTACTGCAGCAAACGAGTAGCCTTAGATCCAATTATCGAATTCCGGGTAGACGTGGCTTGTTCCCCCTGCATTCAGCTGTTCGCTAGGGCTGGTGGAAAGGTCAGCTGCACAAGGAAAAGCTTCCCCCGGATACGATTCAGTTCTTTAGCTGCTAATCCTAGTCTTCTTGGCAAAGCCCAAGCTGCAAGCCGACTCGTCAGTTATTAATATCTAACGTTAGAGTCGAAAGGGTCGAGGATTTTTCGGAGTTGGAGATGCCAAGATGTTACGCACATTCGGGGCTGGCTCCGGCCACCACTAGTGCTTTCTCCTATTAAGGGTTTCAACTACTTTTGCCCAGCCCGCACTAAAGATGGAAATACTTATGGCCGGAATCCGAGCCCGCCCCGTAATTTTGACATCTTCGTTTACGCTGTCAATTGCAAACAAGTAGGCTGGAGAGATAATTCTGGCCGTATTCTTCTCGTGCTTGACTACTAGTAGAGTGCTATTTAAAGTTGATGACATACTGGCAATCGATCCCGCACACATTCTACACCATGATTCCCACTCGAAGGTTCAAAGTGTAACGTTCAGTACCCTTCTTTGGGCTGTGAGCAAGCATAGTGTCAAGCTGTGGAACAGAGGGGCAACTAGCCTGTTTTTGCTATGGTTGCTGACACAATGCTTTGCAGCGGCTGGGGCTAGGAGGTCACGGCCGAGACTCTATGGATGAAAGTGTGCAAAGGTGGGTGTCTTGGCACAATGAACTAGGTCGTGGTAGAGTAGTTGCCTTTTTGTTCGTTGCCCATTTCACCAAATATAGAGACCGAAAAGCCACCTGTTGCCGTCGAGGCTAGGCATTGATGAAGGCGGGCTGACTTGAGTGTCATTATGTAACTGCGGCTCAAGCCGCTCATCTAGAATACCTACCTAGATTTGGAAGCACCTACTATGGGATGAAGCACAGAGGGGAAGACGGTTGACGAAACCCTAGATCCAGTTACACACCTGGTGTATTCTACCATATCTAAGCAATGAGAAGAAGAGGCTGCCGTTTAAGGGGATTTAAAATTGGAAATGGGTTCATTGCATACCTGGCTCCTCGCAAGTAGGGTGGACGGTTTCGGGTGTCTTCGCATGTAAGGAACGTATAGATATCGGCTAGGGATTACAAGTTCCATCTTCAGGTGTTCGTCTCTCTGTATAAAAAGTCGAAGCTCGTCTCAGTAATCGCTCGCTTCAATATATATCTGGTCTCTTTTGGTTGGGCTTTCCCTCTCCAGGCTAGATTTAATGTGTCCGCATCTTCAGGAAACAAAGACTACTGGAATTGCACTCAATGAGACACTAGAGAGCTCACTATTAACTAGATATATGTAGTCCACAGGAAGGCTGGGAAGTTGATACTAGCCTTTTAACTGTAGATTGCCTTCCCTCCTTTCAGTAAAAACTATTAGATGCTGGACACCGCTTGGTCCCTTATTCTCGGCCAGTCCGCCCGGAATAAGGCATGTGAAATATAGACACAAGGGCAATCAATACGTTCTGCTTTCAGCAGTCTTCCTAGGTCCTTCCCTACTGCCGATATGTGAACGTAGTTAGACGTCTCAATACACCTGTGCTGCAGAGGTCGAAGCAACGCAATCCACGCCACCAACCACCCCGGTGGAGTGGGTTGACGTCCATCCACGGCCATACAAAAATATATGGATGGAACTGGCAAAATCCCCAAATGGATGGCCATCGGTGGACATCGGTGGACAGCTTTAGGGTGTCTTAAGGAACGTTCTTGGTGTTGAAGTATGTGTATACAGCTAGCTTTAGGGCAGGTCGCCTTCCTGCGCAACGAATAACGAATTCTCTTTATCGTTAAGCATTTTATCTTTTAATATAGCATTAATCCAATTCGTTACCCATTTTTTAATCTCTTTATTAATCATAGCTTCAAGCTTCGCTATTTTTCGGGTTTTATCCGGAAATATAAATAATACGTTAAAATTATTAATTATTCCAACCCTGTACCACGAACGTAACGTTTAACATATCTCGATTAATATAACATTTAGCCTATTACGTAACTCGTTAATTATTCGGCTTACAGCTAAAAAAAAACGCTTACATTTTATTAATATAGGTTGTATCGTAAGGAAATCAAGGGCCATATTAAAAAGGCGAAGATATTTTACGCTTTTGCATATCCAATATACGATAAGGTCCTAAACCTCCCGATCCCCAGGTTCGAAATCCGTACACCAAGTCCTGTATTCGCTAAGGGCATTCCGAACTTCCATATCAGCCGAGTCGCCTGATCCCATGCTATTAAGGCCATATCGTAACCATTCGAAATATTGTTACAATTCGTTACAATAACGCTTCGCTTTTTTAGCTAGCCGCACGTATTCCGCCCGTAGTAACATTTTTATATAGGCATATCCCTTTAGTTATACATTTTCCATTTAATCGTAAACGTATTAAATTTATTTAAAATAATCGGCCCAGTTCCTTTCGAACCATCGTTACCGATATATAAAATAAAACGCGGAAGTAATAACATATATCGGGATTTCCTTAAGCTTAATATAATATTTGTTTAACTTTAACCAGGTTAAGTTAACGTTCGCAGCTATATATCGCGAATTAAAAAGGTTTTTAACGCGTACTTTAAACCTTTCCAATTTATTAAAAAAAAATTCGAAACTTAAAATTATATCCCATATATTACCGTACAAACTTAACTATCTACGTTTTCGTAACCGCCGTATACCGTTACTTTCGAAAGTTTTAACCGCATCTTTATAATATTTAAAGATATCCGCCGTAAATTTCAAAACTTTCTAGTCGTAATTTATTAACTAGTTTTTCGCTTATAAAATATAAAGGATAATAACACCTTTTCGTATACGCCCTTTTCGTATATAATTTTTTATTTTTTATTTATACCTATATTTAAAAATTAACATATTAAAGAATAGGCATAACGTAAGGGTTCGACGGATTATATACAAATACGATAATTAGCGCGTTACGTTATTAAGCTTTACGTTAAGGGGTTTTTACGCTTTAATTTATAAGTTATTAAAAACGGCGATTTAATTTACTTAAATAACCTATAACATATTAATAAGTTTATCCGAACGATAAATAATTATAATTAAATTATAAAACTTTCCGATAAGGCTTTTTTTACGCCAAAATTTATATTCGGTAATAATAAACGCTTTTTCGCCGTATATACAAACCTCGAAAGCTTTAATATTATGGCCAAACAATAACGTTTTCGTAAAGAGGTTAAGCGTATAGCTTATATAACGGCCACGGCGGTAAGCCCCGTTAAAGTTAAGCTCGCTACCGATTACCTCCATTGCTATATCGTTATTTTTCGCGTTATCGAAAATAAAGTAACCGATCTTCTTTTTAATCCCGTAAATATCGATTACGTTAAAAATCTTTACGGCTATACTAGCGCCTATATGGCGTAAGGTTATATTGGGTAGCTTTAAAGTCAGTTTATAGGGCTAATTTTCCTTATCGCGAAAAAAATAATAAATTTTATAAAACGAATAACGGTTACCTAACCTCCAGCCGTTAAAAGCAATATAAATAAGCCCCGGCAAACGTAATGTTACGGCCAGCAAAATATAACATGATAGCTAGTTTATTAACGTTATGAACGAAGATTCTAAGCTGAAAAAAAGAAAAAAGGAAAGGCAAAGTCGCGAAGTACGTAAAGATTTACAAATGTCCCTACTTTCTATGTAACAGGTGGCTAGTTCGTATGGCAGCTGTTAATCTTATATAACGATTGCTAGCTTTATGGTTTAATCCTGATAACGGTTACCATTATATTACCCCCTTTTAAAAACTTATATACGATTAAAGAAAATATATAAATTTTTGTTAATTATAAGTACCGTTTTTTATTTATTAATCCGGTTCCTACTTTTACGGCCTTATTATTATTGGGATAGTTTTCGTTAATCTCGTCGGCCGCCGTTATACGTATTCATTTTTATAAACGGACCGGTAATTTAAATACTTTAAAATATTCCGTATAAAACCTTTTTACCATAATCGGTACGTTTTTAAAGTTAGTTACAAAATATTATATTTTGTCGGGATCGTAACTTTTTTATTTGGCTTAATATTACAGCTTTTTATAATACTTATTAAGTTTTAATTATTCGATTTATTTTACCTTAAACTTTAATTTATTATTAATTTTTTCGGATAACGGTAATATTTAAGTTTATTAAGGTAACGAATTGTTATCGGTTTTACGTAACCGATTAATATAAAATAAGTTAATTATTTTATAACTTAACGGCAAATCGAAAACGAAATTATATTCGCATTTTTTTATAACTTTAAAAAGTTTTATTTATTATAAGTTTAAGCGAATAATTAATATTTACGTTATAAAACTTTTTTTACGGAAAAAAACTTTATTACCGACTTTAAAATTAATTAAATAACGTTTTTTATTAACTTATACTTTTTAACGTTTTTACGTTTTTAATACGGTTTTTTTATAAATATTTAAACGTTTTTAATTTATTTAACGATTATTAATATTTATTAAATTAATTCGGTTTTTATTTTTATTATATTTAAATTTAATAATAATAAATTCCGGATATTTTTGCTTAATATAACTTTTAACGAAGTTATGTTAATTAACGAATATTATAATAAATTATACGCGAAATTTAATGCCGGTATATATACGTTTTAATTATTTTAATATTTATCGATATAAAAACGTAAACGTTAATTTAATTTTTGGTTTATAAATTCGATAATTTTTTAAATTTGCGGATATAAAACGTTTCCGTAATAATATTTTATATTAATAAATTCGTTTAATTTAACCAGAAATTAAAAAATAAATTATTTTATATTATTATTAATTTAAATAACAAATATTCCAAAAAAACGATATAAATATCGATAATATCGGTTAATTAAAGTTTCGGCGATATTAATTTTTTTACCTAATAAGGTTATTATAATTTTATTAAGTTTATCGATAAATGTTTATATATAGTTATAACCGTAACGGTTTTTTGGTATATTTTTTCCGTCGACGGCGACGTAATCCTAAATATTATTCGGAATAAGAAAAAGGTAAAAAAATTTTAAAGTTTTATTTCGAAACGTTTTATTCCGACGGTAATCGTAATAATTCCGAATATATTATCGGATATTTTGCTTAAGCCGGGATTAAATATATTTCCGTATTAATATTTTAATTATTTTATTTTAATTAAAATATGCGAATATTTTAAGTACGTAAGTTTTACGGATTAATACGGTACGGAAAAAAATACGACCGTTAATTATTTTTTCGGGTATTATTAATTTATTATCTTTTTTATTTAAATTTTGTATTTTATTTTCGTAATAAATAAAGTTAATTAAATCGGTACCTTATAAAATATTTTCGATTCGTACCTTAATCGGCGTTTCGTTAATAATAATAATAAAAAAGTTTAATTATTTTAACGGAATTAAGGTTTAAAATTTTTTTTTTTCGGGTTTTAATTATAGGTAAATTTACCGTTTTTCGTAATAAAATATTTGCGGTAATATTTTTTTTATTAGGTCGATATTAAAAGGTAATATCGAAATTAAAAAGAAAATTAGTTTATTAAATTTAACGTATAAAAAAAATACGTTTATTTGTAAAATATAATAAGGTTTAATAATCGGTAATAATAAAAATTTTTTATTTTTAAAATTTAGGGTAATAATATTCGAAAGTTTGGATTATAACGAATAACTTTTAATTTTAAATGGGATATATTTTTTTTACTAAGGTTATAATTTTCGAAAAATATTTTACAGATTTTTATTTATTATCTTTTTATTATTGCCAAATAATATTTTTAATTACGTTACGGGATACGTTTATTTTTATTTTAGTCGGTCGATTAGGTCGAAAAAAGGTTAAAATTAGGGCTTTATAAGCGAGTCGTTTTATTTTTTCGAAAATTTCTTTTTATTCGGATTTTATTATAAAAAGGGTATCTTTTTTTAATAAACGGTTTAATAACTTAGCTATACCGCTTTTATAATAGCAAAATATTCGTACGTAATTATAAAGTTTTGTAAATAAACGAATTACGGTACGATTATTAAAATTTTCGAACTTTTATTTTTGGATTATTTTAATTTTGGTTAAGTCGATAAAAATATTTACGTTTATTTTTATAATAATACCGAAGTAATTTATTTTTTTAACGTTAAACCGGAATTTTTTAATATTTTTTTAAAGGTTAACTTTATATAACCGGTAAATAATTTTTTTATAATATTTTTAAAGTTTTTTTTTAAGCCGGAATAAATTAGTATATTATCGGCGTAAATATTTGCATAATAATTAAAAAGTTTATGTAATTAGATATTAATAAACGATTATTATTAAATAAGGCTTATTTTAAATTTAAATAAAAATATTTTTTATTAAAACATTCCTTAACGGGTTTTAAATATTATTAAGTATTCCGATTTAATAACGATACGAAATTTATAAAACGTTTAAATAATATTAATTTTGGTAAAACGTTTAATATTTTAATAATTAAATATAATACCGTTAAGTAAAAAGGCTAAAATAAGGTAATTTTTTAAATATTAATTCTTTTAATGGTAATTAATATAAAACCGGCGTTCTAACGAATAAGGTTTCGGGGTAAATAAAATTAAGGCGGCGTTTTTTCGTATATATGGTTTAATAAAGTTTATTTTTAATAATTTATTTATTATTTCTTTTTTTAACGGAAAATATTAGATAGGTATCCGGTAAATAGGGGGTTTAAAGGCGGGTATCGGCCGGTCGAGTTCCAGAATTACGTTATAGCCAGGTCGGAAATTTGGGAAAGTATTAATTTCTTTTTTCGAAAAAAATCTTTTTAAATAGGCGAGGGGTTTTAATAGGAGCTTCCGGATTTGTTTTACGTATTCCGGATTTTTATTTTCGGAAAAAAGGATTTTTTGGTTATCGTATGTTTTTTATTTTTATAATATGGCTAACGTTATAACGTTCGACTTTTTATTTTTAAAAAAAAATAATTTTTTAAGATAACGGAAATTTGTTTTATTATTCCGTACGGGGATCGGTTTTTAATTTGTTCGTTAACGAAACGATAATTATATTATTTTTAACGATTTTTATCGCGTAAATGGTTAGTTTAGTATCGTATATATCTAATATATCTTTTTTATTTAATATATTTAACGAAATGGTAAGTACGGGTACGAATATTAACGTAAAGTTATTTTCGGGTTTTTTTTATAAACGTCGGAAAATTTGGTATTATTTATCGGCTTTTTTTATGGCGCGGTTACGTCAGTTAACGTTTTCCTAAACTTTAGGGTTAACGTATCCGTCCAGCAGGTATCGGGCTAAAAGTTTAATCGCTAGTAAAAACTTGGTTAAAATTAAAAGGTTATCGGGCTAAATAATATTTTTATTTTTACAGTTTAATAATAAATTATATTTTTTCATTTAATTAAAACCGATAAAAATATTATATTTAATATTTATAATTTGGAAAACTTAATCGGAAAAATATTGTCCGTTAATTTCGAATATTATAATTATTTAAACTTTTATTTAGCCGGCAAATTGTTTTCGGTAATTTTATAATTAAATTAATATTTTTAACCGGATAATATAAATTTATAATCATTTTTTCGCTTATTTAATAAAAAAAAAGTTAACGAAAAGTTGGGTTTATGTTTTAATATTATAAAAAATAATAATACGTAAATTAATTTTATTTATTTAAATTTATATAATTTTGATAAAAACTTTATATTTTTTAGGGTTATTTATTTCCGTTATTATTAATATAAAAAGGATTATTAAAAAATTTTTCGACAGTTTTACTTTTTTTCCGATTTGTTAAAATTAAATAAATTATTTATTATTTTTATTATAATAACCTTTTTTTTATCGGGATAATCGCTAACCTTATATCTTATCTTGTTATAATTAAAATACGTACTAACTTTTTAATAAACTTTTTTTTTTAATTTCCGATAAAGGTTTACCGGTATTACCCGAAATTTTCGATTTACCGGAATTATTATTTAAATAAGGTTTTTTATTTTTATTTTTTGATCCATTAAGGTTATATAATTAGGGTTTACGTTTTTGCTAACGTTTTTTATAAGCAAATTAATTATTATAAACGGTTATAACGACGTAATTATAAAACTTTTCGTAAATAACGTTAAAATTACGGCTATTTTTAAAAAAACGTAAATCAAAATTTAAAAAAATATATTTTTATAAAACTTACTTTTATTCGTTTTCGGTAATTTTAGCCTTTTAAACGAAAACGTTAAATTTAAAGATAAAATCGTAAATATTTTAATTTTTGCCGGATTTAAAAGTAAAGGTACGGAAAGTTTTTTTAATAACGAAAATTTAATTCGGGTTATAATACGATAATTTCAATACCTAAATTATTTCGGTTACGTAAAAAAAGGTTACGTAATCGATTAATAACGAATTTTAATTACTTATTCGGCCTTTTTTTTTAAAAAGCTTATTAAGTAAACTATACGAATTTTTTCGTTTCGAAAAATCGGTTTATTTATTTCGAACTTGTTTATAACCTTACGGATTTAAACGTTAAATTTGGTTTTATTATTACTAAACTTAATTAGGTTATTAACGTAAGCTTTTTCCTTTCGATTATAATTAAAATTTGCGTTATTAATTTTTACAAACTTGCGGAAAACGGGTTATGTTATTATATTAATAGGGCGAAACGTATTAGTATTACCGAAAGCGTTATTAATTATATTTTCTCGGTAAAGGCGGTCGGCGTCGTCGGAAAAAGTGGGGAAATAATGGTTTTATTTAACTTAAAAGCGAACAATTTCGTTACGAAGTTTTTAAAGTTTTCCCTGAATATTTTGGTTATCGTTAGCTATCTCGTCGATCAGTTATTTATCGGGGTCGGTTTTTAAGTAGTTATGATTTTGGTTTTAATAGTCTTAGTTTTAATTTTGGTCTTGGTTTTGGTTTAATAAACCCTTTATCTTTACGGATTCGGTTTCGTTTTACGGTACGTCATTTTCCGTACTTTAGTCTGGGTTTTAAAAAGGCATTTCGTTTTTTGCACTTTTAATTTTACCTTTAATTAATTTAAGTTGCTTTAAATGTTAATTAATTAATAAGTAATTTTTTTTTATAAATATCTAATTTTGATGCTAATTAATCTAGGTTTTGGTCTTGGGTTTGGTTTAGGACGCGTTATTTTTCGTTGTTACGTATCGACGTAAAAAAGGTATGGTACCTTTTTTTTTTGATCGCTAGGTTAGCGAAGAAGGGAATAGGCTTAGAATAATGTTACGGCCAGCGAAATATAGCATAATAGCTAATTTATTGGCGTTATAAACGAAGATTTTAAGCTGAAAAAAAGAAGGAAAAAAAGGTAAAGTCGCGAAGTACGTAAAGATTTATAAATGTCCCCACTCTTTGTGTGGCAGGTGGTTAGTTCGTGTGGCAGCTGTCAGTCCCATGTAACGGTTGCCAGCCTCATGGTTTGATCCTGGTGGCGGCTGCCGTCATACGTAATAATACCTTTACGATTTGTTACTTATACGCGTAAAAAGTATTAATAATAAATATCTTTATAGTAATAACGGAAATATAAACATTTTAATTTTTTATACAAAAATTAAAATATTCGAAAATAACTTATAACTTTTCCTCCTTAACGATAATAAATAAATAATTTCTTTCGATAATTTAATTAATTAAAAAACGACGGAATTACTTTTTATCAAAATTTTTAATTAACGTATTAACGAAAGCTTAATTATAAGGATTATAAACGTTAAATCCGAAATAATTAATAATAAAAAAGGATCGGAATATTTTTCGCGTTATTTTCGTACGTACTTTAACTTAATTTTAATATCGTAATTTCGTTTTTTTTTTAAGGGCTATAATCTTATGCGTATAATAAAAATAATTCATATAATTCTATATACCGCGTACTAAAAAGGCGGCAGGTTTAAAGTTTTTTTTGCGAATATATACCTTACATACCTATTTACGCTTCCCGGCGCGTTAAATATCGTATCCGAATTATTATAACTATATTACTATATTCTTTATTCGTTTAAACATTATATACCTTAAAAACGTAACTTAAAGGTAACGTTCAAAATCTTTATCGTTAATAATAAGCGTTAAGCTTACGGAAAAAAAGGGAATAAACGTACAATTAAAGATAAATATTTCGGAAGGCGGCGGAAAAAATTATATATCGTCGCTAAAAATAATAATAAGGCTTAAAGCGTTATATCTTAAAACCATAATAACGATAATATATTCGGATTAAGGTAAGTAAATTATAAATCGGCTAAATTATTATAAAACGCGTAATATTATTATATTAATCGAAGCGTTTACGTAACGCGTATATCTTAAAGCTTTTAGGCCTTATTCGCAGGTTAATAACAGTTACATTAATTTCTTAATAAATAACTAACAAAATAATATAAAAATTACCAAGCTAGCAGGAATTAGGCGAAAAATAAAAAGTAATTATATAAATATTAAAATGTTAATATATTACTTTTACGAAAAACCGTACGTTATTTCGAAAAATTAAAAATATATCGAAAACGTACCTAAAATATATAGGTCCTATATATTACGTACAACAATCCTGTTCCCCTTTTAAGTAACTTTATTAATAACTTTATACTTTAATCCTTTCGAACTTAGTTACATTTTCGAAATCGTAACCAAATAAAATGGCAAAAAAAAACCGACTTTACCGTTAAATTCCCCGAATCGAGGGCTTCATAATGATATTACTTTTATTATCTTAATTGTTATATATTGCTAAAAAAGCTTAATTATCCTAAAATCAACATATTTTGTATTTAAAAACCGAATAAGAATATTATATTTGTTAATACGCAACTTACATTTAACGATATAGTTATCTCCTTAGGTTAAGCCCGGTATCAAAATAACCGCAAAAAATCAAGAATTTTAAATATACCACTTTTATTATTAGGCGACAAGTGTATCCAAAGTTATGAGGGAATAATAGGTTAAAATGTCAAACGTTTCCGGGTAGGTTGGACCCTTTATGTGGCGGTGTGGATAGCCACCTGTTAGTATCACCACTTATATAACTAGGCTTCACTAACAGCGGGACCTACACCGCCACAAGGACCACTTATTATGGACACGATGTCCATCCACGAGAGCTTCAAATGGGTGGATGTCCATCTCAGGAAAGGCTAAATGGGTGGCGTGGGCTTGGCGGTTGCGCAACAAATTGCGCAACCGGTGGACTTCGGTGGAGTTGCTTTGACCTCTGCACTGTGCTGTAAACCGTGTTACGTCGATTTGACCAGGGGGATACTTGATGTCAGAAACGTCGCAGTAACTGTTTACTGTCTGGAGAATAAAGTTGAACGGTGGTAGATTGCGTCAGAATTCGCGTCGTCCTGGTCGACTGCTCGAAGAGCGGCTCCTGCAGAGCAAGCTGCGCCCTCACAGCGCAACATTCCAGCGATGCTTTCATCATTCGCATCTTCTCGCTCCCTTCCCAACACTCTTTCCACCCTGTACGTCACTGCCAAATCACTGGCGTAACGCAAGGCAAATGACGAGCGGAAACTTCCCTGGGCGTTATCCATGGACCAATTGCGACTTCATGGCTGGAGCTCCCACTTCCTTGTCTAATTGCTTGAAGAACAACATGAGAGCACTTAGCACCCAGAGAGCGTGACGTCTATAAATTCTCCCCGCCTTCCCATCTTTCGTGGGATTTCCTCTCCTTTTCTTCTTCAAGTTTAAATAACCAACCCTCTTTGACGGTTTGGAACCCCTAGGCTAACCGATAATGGGTGTTCCTCAAATTGGAAGATGGGGAGAATGAAGAGACGCGATATGGACCGGCCAGCCTTTTCACCACGACTGGCTGGGAAGTTTTCTCGCCCACGTGCAACTTTTAGACCTCGGTTGTGGTCCGCTGTGCTTGCACTTAGTGCAACCCGGTGCACCTGGTATTACACTGCTTCCAGGAGACGCCAAATCGAATTTTCGTTGCAATTGTGGGCTTGCCCGCAATGCGAAGAAGAATTGAAGACAATCTAGGCAGCGGCAGAGTCAGCTACGGCTATTGTTCGCGTTATTCTTCATCGCCTGCGTTGGTTCTGGAAACAACCTTGGGGGCGCAGCTGTTCATCATTGCCATAGCGACTCTGGGAGAGAACGTCAGGGAGGATGGAGTGAAGAGGGCAGGAGGAGATAGAATAAGTAGGAAAAGAATAAACAGGAAGGATGAGTGGCAATGTACTTAAGTAGGCACGTAGGTAGGTTAAGATTCCATTATGGCATACATAATGCCTGAACACAGCTCAACAAGCCATATGCTGCCAAATTAGAGTGAAATGGCATGCTCATCGTAACAGTTATCGGCATAGTGTATGCTGCTTTTCTTTCCGTCCTATCTCTCCTATTCCCTCAAGTTCGTATATGGAAGAAAAATACACAGCAGTACTGACCCTAAACCATTGTGGGGAAGCGTACAAGCTGGTAGGGTAGTGTCGGCAGGAGGAGCTTGAAGCTACCAGCTGCAGTGAAACGCCGCGACTACGAAGTATTACTCTGGAACCTTGCACCATGTAGTTTGTAACCCTTGGGGTTGGCGGCAGGGGAGGGGCGCATAGTGCAACGTGGTGACGTGGAAGGCTGTACACAGCGGGGCCTTTATTTAAGGGGCTGCAACTCTATCTAATTCTAACTACATGCTTCAAATGACTTCCTAGCTTCCGAACCCACACTATTACAGGGAGAAATAAGTGGTGATACAAGGAGATACACTAAGCGAAGACCCAAATCCCCAAGTGCCGGGTGAGTCAGGCCCGGTAAGTATCCCAGGCACTGTACATACGCTCTTGCTGTCCTACGGTGAACTCTTCGTAGCAGGCATCATCGGAGTAGTCCACTTGCGCACCATTAGCGCTATATTATACTTGGTTGAGCCTATAGATTCAGGTAACATACTGTAGTTGTGGATGGGGTCAAGGCCCTCAGCTGGACAGCTATCCCGTCCAATTGGGCACCCGAATGAAGGATTAGCCTGGGCAGGAGTGTCGTCCACCAGGTCACCGCCATTGCAACCGTCCTGGAATGTGTGGTACAAGTTGAACCAGTGGCCAACCTACGCGGCGTCAGTACAAACCTGATAGAGCGAGGGCGACATATAACAATCCCGGGGAACTCCTCACCTCATGAGGGACGGTGCCGCCCAGGTTATAGGGAGCAGCGCTGCCACCCGGCACGGTGGCCGCATCGATGACACATCCGTCGAGAATGAAGTCGGTAGAGCCCTCGGCGAAGTTGCCGGGGAAGTAGCAGTATCCCAGGGCGTTGAAGTTCGGATGGCGTATAAAGTAGACATTCAAGGTGCCGTAGTCGCCCTGCCGCAGCGCCTCCTTGTAAGCGAACTCATCTTGGTCATCAGCCCAGTCAGGGTTGACAGTCCAGTCCTTGCCGAGGAGGTTGAATGTGATGCCGTGGAATGCGTAGGCGGCACTCAGCACGTGAAACTGGTCGTTCAACTGTTGTTCCTGTATTGCAGTTAATAACATTGATCTACGGCCGGATTATGATATGGATTGATCGCCTTACAGTAGCATAGCCGTCCTCTTCGGCCTCCGAGGCCGCCACAACGTGGAAGTAGGTGTCGACGGTGAGCGCCCGGAGCGGCCGCACCCCCGAAGCGATTCTCACGCGTTCATCCTGGAGCATCTGCTGAGAAGCCTGCATCTGAGCCTCCGTGGGAAGGGGAGTGCCGCAGCTCCGGGTGATGTTGCGAGAAGAGAGCTGGGCCAAGGTCGAGGCGGCAAGTGCGGCAGTTATAGCAACAGACTTGAACAACATACTGGCAGGCTCAGAATGGAAATGACGTATGTTGGACTACACGAATGTCGGGTATAACGGACGGGTCGATAGATCTGTCAACATAGCATAGAAAGAGCAGCAACCAGTGCCATTTATGCCATTCGACTAATATAGAACAGTATAGACGCCGTGGCCACTACCAATGGTTAGTAACACCATAGCCGGGGACATCTTATCACTTACACTGATAAACAACAGCGTACTACTCATCAGTCCGGATGGCGGCCAGCCACCGGTCTTCGTGGCGATTATTCGGCTCACCACATGCCAGGCTCCCACGGATACGGTTCCCTCCTACGTCGGTAGCCGCTCAAAGCCAGAAGACCGGTCGTTACATAACGAGGCAAGTAGGATATGAAGCAGTCCTCCGCAGATATAAAAGTACCAGTCAGAAAAACCTCCCGAGCAAGGTGGTTCCACTTCCACTGAGAGTAAGAGCGTGAGTTGTGGTGACTGGCCCTAGAGGGCTTTTAGCGACTTGGAAGCCATTTTCCAATGATATTGATCCTGTCTACTCAGATTTGAAGAGGGCCCAGGCGGACGAGCGGCTGGAATTGTCGCGTGCTTTGCTGCTAAAGGAGCTGAAGCACCCTTTTACACGTGGGATTCCCCGCCGCTAAGGCTGTGTAATATTGGATGATAAAATTCGTAGGTTATTTGCTGGATCCGGTGCCACGAAAGCGGCTCGGGATTATGCTAGCGAGGAAGGCAGGCGGGCCTGCACAGGATGCTGGAGTTATCCTATCAAAAAAACCGTTTGAGACATCATCTTCAGAAACCTTCCCGCGGAACGAGTGACCGCAGGAAAGCCAGCCCGCTGCTTCAGGGTCACAGGAGAGGTGGCTTTCGCGCCATGTTCCCTTGATGGCCGGCCATTGGCCTCCCATTCGCTTGCTACACAGCTGGCCGACGCCGGAAGCACAGGTTGCATATCCATCTTCGGAATTAAGCATGGAGTTGCGAGACTCCACGCGTGATTTTAATTATAGCAGCTTTCGCCCCTTTCTTCCCCCAGTTGCTAATAAGTCTAGTAAGGCGGCCCCAGCCCGAGAATGAATATTAAGGATCAGTGCCCATGCTCGGCTTATTCCGAAGACAGTAGCCTAAGCGCCAAGGTCTTGCAGGGACGACCCATCTTCCACACGTCGCACGAAATTTCATGAAATCAGGCGAGAGAAAACCTCTATCATTTGAATCGTATTGAGTGGAGACTCGCATGCGAAGCTGACAAGGAGTAGCAACTCAAACGACTATTGGGTTCCCCAAATCTAGGGCTGGCTGGAGAAGCAACCCATATCCGTGCTTAGTAGTGTCCGCGACATATTTGTCAAGGACATTTGATTTTCTTAGCAAGCCGGTGGGACGCGTTTGAGGGAGCATGAGGAATTTTACGTCTCAGCCCCCAGCGTAATGGTATGGGGGCCTGAAAAGCAGATATGCCACGTGGGGCACCTGCCTCTAAGAGCATAGATCGACGTAAGAGCCGCTGAGCTAAGGTTAAACATCTTCTAGCCCTGCGGGAAATCTCCGTATCGGCCGAACACGAGTACTGCGAGGTCGGGCTCCGCGGCGACGCAGAATCTGGCTGCTAATGGCAAGTCGCCGTCGTGGGCTTTCGATGGATTGATGGGTAGGGGTCGCATCACTTTACGGGTCCTAGGATTATACGCTTTTATGGCGAGCGTATGTGGTATTTGGTCAAAAGACACTAAAGAGTAAAATGGTAACATTGTCCTGCATACCTGCCAGGTCACTCGCGGTAAACCAGCCTCAATTGAGAAAGGTCGCCGCAAACCGGTGTCTATGGCCCATCAACGATCGATCTTGCTCCCGTATCATCCCCGCCGTCTATCAATCGTGAAGACACTTCTTTTTCGGGGTTCCCCAAGATAAGGTCCGTCACCTACCCCTACTTGACTAGAAATCGTAGCTTTGCAAATCAGCCTTGCTTCATGATTCCTTTTCAAGTTGTTCAGGCGAGGGGCCTCTTTTGGGAACTACGGGGTAGATGCGCTGAAATGGGTGGGCCTTCTAAAGGCAAGGAAGCATTCTTCAGAATCGCGCTTAGCCGCCTGCAAAGCACGAAGATCATCATTATCGTCCTAGGCCGCAAGTGAACGTCCTATACCCATATCATCCTTATCCGGCCTTTCATTTGGCTCTCCAATCCTTCTTGCTCATCGAAGATTCATCCTTAATGCAAACGCTTTTGGTAGTTTACCGATTGTAGCACGCTGTTCAGCTAGATCCTTGGTCGCGTCCGAAGAGTCTGCAGGATGTTAAATCTCCAGATAGAATATGAAATCCCTAGTTGGGTATTAAAAGAAAAGTCGCTCCCGGTAAATTGGCAATTCCAAGTGGCTGCTGCCTCTCCAACCTGCGGCAATGACAGCGTGCAATAGCTTGGTGAAACCCTGCTCTACGTTAATACACAAATTTGAAATGGAGCTCATCATAGCTCTCGCGCTCCGCATCCGTCATGCGGGCCCGGAGCTCGTCGCGTTTTTTGTTCTTGAGCACAAGTATCATGTATGTGCACGCCGCGAGGGCGATGCCCACGCAGGTGAACGCCAGACCGACTGAGAAGCCCGTGGGATACCTCGGGCGCTCGGTGATGATGAATACGTTGGTGGAAATGAAGTTGGCGCAATTGCCAAACCCGATCATCCAGGCCATACCGACGGCGAGATATTTGCGGCCGCGTAGGTTTGCGCTTAGCCACCCCATAAATATCGACATCTGGGGGAACGTCCCCATCGACATGAAAAATAGTGCCATATACCTCGCCCCGGGCGCGGGCACATACACCTTCATGATGATCCAGCCGACGAGCTGAAAGCAGCAAGCGCCGATGATGAAAGGCGCGCGGAAATTAAGGTATGATGAGAGCCACGTCACACCAAACGTGGCGATTATGCCAGCTGCCCATATTGGCATCGTCATCAGTTGGGCAATAGTTGATTGCCAGCCCAGCTCGGTCAGGATCGTCGGCGTGAAAGAAGATACGGACGACGCGGTGATATCGCAGCAGAAGAAGCCCATTGTGAACAGGTGGATCCGCCAGTCGGTGAGGACCTTCCACATCGGCACGCTGTCCACGGCGGACCCTTCGGACTCATTGCCACGCGATGCCTCAAGCTGGGCTACGAGACGCTCCCGCTCGTGAGGCTTGAGGAACCATGACTGCGCATGCTGGGGGAAGTTAGGGCAAATGAAGAAGACAACTACCCCGATAACGCACGTCATCAGACCCTCGATAATGAAAATCCAACGCCAACCCTGTAAGCCGCCCGCGCCGTCTAGATTACTGATGGCGTAGGCGAGAAGACCAGAAAACATTGGCCCAGCCAATGCAAAGTTGAAGAACCAAGCGAACCGTACCGCAGCTTCGCGCTTGGTGTAATACATCGCGATAAGGTAGGTGGCCCCGGCGGGCAGAGAGGCCTCGAAGATACCCATGAGGAATCGCACGGTCAAGAGGCCGCCATAGCTACCGGTCAGGCCTTGGCACATGCCGATGACACCTCCTCCACGTCAGCATCACGGCGATAGGTATCTTGGTGCAGCAAACCCACCTAATAGAAACGTTTGAGCTCCGAGGAAAATGCCTGGGCGAATGATGTTCTTGTTGAAGAGCAAGTTGGCCGGGACTTCCGCCAGCACAAACGGGATGTAGAATATCCAAAGGGCCGTGTTAAAGCCATTGTGCGGCATGTGCAACGTCATCTCGAGGCCATCGGGCTGGCCAATCCCCAAGCTCCGCGCATTGGCAATGTTGGTCCGGTCAAGGAAAAGAAGCGTATATAGAACACCCGTGAATGGAATAAGCACGATATCTCGTTTCCAGAGGACAGCCCGGTCTAGCTTCGGATCGTACGTGGCGATCTCCGCCGGCGGCGCGGCAGTGCTGTCCATGGAGCCATCGCTCTTCTCAGTCACCCTCGGGCCTTTGCCGTCGGACATAGTGGCGTCAGGTCCCGAGCGCTCGCTTAGGGCTTACGGCGTAGAAGAGCAAGGGTCGCTGGGTGGAAGACCAGCTGATGTAGACAGTTTTCTAATTTTCCCCTTGAAATTCCAGGTCGTGCGAGACGCAAATACGCGTAAATCAAAAATCTAGCAAGAAATGAAGATCACGGACATGGAATGCGGGACGTTCGGGGGGCAAGAGAAGGAGCCGCCAAGGGAAAAGAAAATGAACAAAATCAGAAGCGACTGGCGAGAAGTAAATAGGGCGTAGAGCGAGAAGGGGGTCCTCGAGCAGTCAGACCCGCAATGGAGACCTAGTCGTAGCAGTTAACCCCCTTCAGGTAAAGGAATGCAATACCACCCCGGACCAACCCGCGGTTTAGCGCGTAGGTAGAGGCACCTAACTCCGCCTAGTGAAGATACCAGATTGGTTACTACATCCGCCAAGTCCGCTAGACGGGCCCGGGTGGGCTTGAAGGGCTTAGCTGTCACGACGGGCCCGGCGGAGGCGATAAACTAAGACGAATGCCGCTTTCTCGAATTCTGCCCGAGTCAATCTTGACCGGTTGTTTTCGCTGCGCTTGACGCGCTCTTCCTAGATGTCGACTTGCGGCAGCGAGGGGACAGTTCGTGTTAGTCCTAGTCAAGCTCTCCAACTCCGCAACTCGGCAAACTATCAGGAACAAAGGCGTTCTCCGTTTCCAATCTTCACAGTTAGGTGCGCAGTGGAGCTTTCAGTCCCCGATCTCCCGCCAACAGAATAGAGGCACTACGGCGCATATGCTGTTAGGTAATTGTGTATATCGGCTAAAGGCAAGTGGCATGATCGACCGGCCCGACTACTGTTATCATCGCAGTCGGCATGATGACCGTAACTTTCGCGATGCTCCGGCCGCAGTCTCCTAGACTGGGAATAACACCGTGGGTGATCTGAAGCACCTGCAGCTATATGCATGTCTCGCATGTCTTGGCGGTCTCAGTGCCGAGGCGACTATTTTAAGTCAGGCCACCCTCACCGGAAGGGAAGAAAAACGCAGATAATAGGTACGTAATCTGGTGAGATATGGCAGTGTTTCTCCGACTATTATCGTGTGCAAAGAAGCCTCAGGGAGACAAAACTATATCTGGCCTCAACTAGAGTGTCTGAGACTAAGTTGAAGACATTTGTTAAGCGCGATGAAAGTCAACCACAGCCGACACATCGGGTGACACTCCGTAGACCATACATACGCTTAGGGCCAATCTAATATCCGCAGATGCACATATACATACAGACGCACTTCTCGTGACTAACAAAACCAACTCTTCTGCAACCTGGTGGTGATCGACTAGTGGGGGTGCCGAAGTTTCCGTTCCCGCCCCTGAAGCGTTACATGCAGGGTCATATGGTCGCTGCGGGGACGTACGATTTGGTCGATTCCAATTACCTGTTAGCTACCTTCCAAACACATAACTTCTCAGGCTAGTTCTTTCCAGCTTGGAGGGATGTGGCAGCGCCTTCTATGCTCTCAATCAAAGCATCCAACAGTTTTGGCTGTTCTATTTCTGCCGGTGCAACCTTGTTGGCATCTCTGAAGATCTACCCTAGTAGTGAGTGCTACTTCAGACGGTCGCCAGCATATTGTTCACGACGCTACATTGGCGCGGAGGCTTTATGTGGTTCGCCGCGGGCTTCGTTTATCAGGCGAGCTGCGGACTGCTCCCTCATTACTATGACGATGAGGGCTCTTATCATGACAAACCCATCATTATAGGCGATGGTATCGCTTTCTAAAGCTTCCGATGGTGTCCAAGACGCAACGCCCAGTGGAGATACCAGGTATGTACAAATCGGGTCCACTTAGTTTCCGAACACCTTAAAATCTTACGAAAAATATTTGTAAAAACATAACGCCTTAATAAAAATAAATATAAAAATAAAGAGATATATATCAAGATTAATTAATTTAAATAAAACGTTCAAATATATGTTTTTTTAAATCCTTATATATAAAAATATATTTAAACGTTTAAAAAAATTATATATAAAAAGAAATATAAGCAATATTAATTATTTTTAACCGATATTAAAAAAGTAATGCCTGTACCTTAAAAAGCGCCCAAAGTTATATAAGATACCAAAATTTCGTTTTAATTAATAATAATTTAATATTTTTTATATTTATTTAAAAACTAAATATAAAGTGAAATATATTATAAAAAATTAATTATAACTTACCGTAACCTTTATAATATTCTTTAAAAATTATTATATAACTTTATATAGTTATAAAGTACATATTAATAAAGTTTTATAATTATAACCCTTAAAATATAAAAGTTTAATATTTTTATATATAATTTTAAAATATTAATTTTTAATACGTATTATGATATAAGAAAAAGAATAAATATAAATTTATATTCCTTTTTTATTATATAATTAATTAATGGTTTTAAATTTCATATTATATGTATATATAAAGAATAATAATATACTTAATTTATATTATATTTATATATATATTTAATGAATTTTTTTTAAATTTATTAATTATTAATATCTTATAAAATCTTTATTTTCGGTTTAATTAGATATATAATTACTTATATTATTTTTTATAGCTTTATATAACTTGTGGGTATTATGTTTTGGAATTTTAAATATTTTAACGTGATTAAATTTGCTGTTCGGAAACTAAGTGGACCCGATTTGTACCCTTACACGCGACTAAAATTGTGGGATCAACATCACTACGCCCGGAATCTCCACGGGGCTGAAGATTAGCGAGGAGCTTGTTTAAGCCCTAGACAGATGGGGCCGAGCTGACGAGTGGAGGAAGAAGTGTTGTGTCTTAGTATACATTATATATAATACTGTAAGTAGCTTCTCCTTGCTAGGTCCGATCGGGGCAATCAGTGGAGGGATACTTGAGTAGGCCTACACGGTTTTCAAACTACCATATAGCTCAGGTATCTAACTCTACGCTAGGAGTGTGGTTTGCCATTACAATTTCCCTAAAAATTTGGTTAAGCCACCAGAGACCGCCAGGTTGGCAACGGCGGTATTGCTGGCTCGGGATGGCTAGTCCCTTCAGTATTCCGGAAAGAACAGTAAGGCATCTGGTACGCTGTCTCCAGGGCAGACATGGCCTTGCAGCCTCCCTTTACCTTGCCTTGATTACACATTTTTTTGCCGAAGACCTCCTTCCCCATATGGCTTCTCTATGTACGCATTCATTTGGCTTGTCGAGTCCGCAGCCCAGAGATAGAAGCCCTAGAATGTCTCAAGATGCCATGCCCATCTCAGGCACTGAGAGATTTCCGAATTACTGTGAATACGTTGGTAGGGATATACGATGGAAGGCAGTTTCAGTTTGATGACGCGACGGGGTACTAATTACCTATTTATAACCTAGCTAAGGTATTGCCACCGCGGCTTATTCCGCTCGCTGGCTTGTTGCTATGAGGTTCGTCCGGCATGGGTCATTTATGAGTCTACCCAAAGGCGGGGTTATCGGGAATGCAAAAGTTGGAAGCCATGGCAAGTTATCTCTTTGGAACTTTGTCGTTTAGACGACTAGTCCCTGAAGGCTCTGGAAACAGTGTCGCTTAGCCATTGGATGGGCCAGTGTGTTTGCTTTGATTGGTTCCATTTGAATGACTATGTGTATACATTAATCTAATTGCCTTCCAACCCATATCAGTGTGCTTCCCGTCTATAGGACACCACGGCCTGAGAATAAAGTAAGAGAAGCAATATACACCACTTACTATTACTCCACTAACCATCGGATGCGTTCTCTACCTTGGCAGGCCTAGGGGAATCCACTCGAGACCATGAGCAGGGAAACAGTGCGTATTAGTCAGTTATTCTGAGACCAACTTCAAAAACTTGTCTTCTGCATCGTTGATGTCCGTTTTCAGGTCGTGTTGCCATATCCAGTGTAGTCTCTGGTTGGCATTTTCCATGATTTTGTCCATATCGTCTCCGATTTCGGGGTTCGACCACATGTACATGACACCGGCTTCGTAGCTCGTCCGAACCACCTTCTGTGCCCGCGGCCGTCTGACCGTGTCGTAGACCTGAAGAGCGGCCTCTATTTGATCCGGACTCTTGACCAAAGTGAGTAGATGGGAGAGAATGACAGCATCCTCCAGCGCCTGTCCCGCTCCTGCCGCCTGGTGCGGACTAGACGCATGGGCGACATCTCCTAACAGGCAGACCCGGCCTCTAAAGTAGGTGGGCGTCTCCAGATGATGCATTATCGGCCATCTCAGGGGTTGGGCATAGTCAAGGAGCTGCAATAATCTAGAGTCGAACCCCTTCAAGTCCTCGAGCATCTCTTCTTTCGTACATCGTTCCGTAATATTTCCGTGTGCGCGACCGTCGTTGTCTGTGATGAAGAAGATAAAGTTCGCCTCCGTCCCTTTCGTGATCGGATACAGTACCGCCCCCCTGCCCTTCGCCATAAACCATTTCGCATCCCCTGCGTGCCTTCCAAATATCTCCTTTGCTTTATCCATAGGTATTAAGCCCCGATAGCTGTAGATGCCACAATAGGCCGGATGTACGTGCTCAGGAGCGACATCGCCAAGCACCGCTTGCCTTGACAAGCCTCTAACGCCGTCGCAGCCGATCACCGCGTCGAATGTCATTATATCTCCATCGTCGAATTTGATCGCGGCTTTGCCTTGTTCCTGGTATATCTTCATCGCGCGCTTCCCGAATTTTATCGTCTCCTCCGGGATGAAGCGCTCCATGATCTGGAGCAGCTCTTTGCGATGGGCACTGCTTCGTGTGAAGTAGGGGGCGCCAATGATGCCACGGGTCCAACCTCGCTTCTCGCCGAAGCCTTCTTCGGCGTACAAGGCGTCGAATATGCAATGTAGGAATTCCGGCTTCTCGTTTCCCGTCTTGACCGTGTCGTACTCTGCTCGGAACCGCGAATCGAGAAGATCCATAGCGTTCAGGGAGTTGGGGCCGAGGCCGATCCCAGCGCCCAGCGGTGAATATGTCTTTGTTGCCTCGAATATGGTGACGGGAACCCCACGTTTCATCAGGCCGATAGCAACCGCTAACCCGCCAATGCCGGCGCCAAGAATGGCAATAGCCGGCCTCCATTCAGCTTCTGTCATGGCTATGAAACCTCTCGCCTTCGATGGTTGTGGGTTTGGTGTAAATTCCGTGAAACAAAGAATCGAGGTTTAACAGAACAGATAGAGGTAGAACGGGATAAGCATGAAGGGCCCTAGTGTGGGATCAAAATCTCCCCTATATATCCTGGGACTATACGAAAGGGAGGGGGAGCGTGTTGAAGATTAAGATGCCATCTGCAATGAGGGTGAATTTGAAAGGACGACGTATATGCCCTTTTGCGGATGTCTGCTTCCACTCAACCACTGATTCTCACAAGGGAAAACCGAGGCTAGATGCCCCAATTGAGGATGCTAATGTTCCAAAGACCATAGCCAGCAATATCGGGATCCGCAGAGGCTCTGCAGGTTCCGGCGGCATCGTATAGCACAGCTATGGTAGGCGAGACATATGTGCATGACATAGCGGAGCAGAGAGTGAGTTAGTCGCCACCACTAGCGGGATTGCCCTCCCGATGAGGGGATTAAGCCACTAATTGAAAAGGTATATCTTGCGCGAGCTGTCCAGATTCGGCCTGCCGGCGGAGCCAAGCACATTTCGACAGGTAGCAGTCGAAAAGGATAAACCGATGATGTGCAGGTAATTACACTGCCGCCACGGAACTGGTACAGGCCCACTAAGGCCTGAAAACGACGAAAAACTTACCATGTAGAGACTGACGGATTCTGAATTGAGAATATGGCAACGTCGTCATCGATCTCTAACCATCGACCATGACAAGATTATCTGAAGGTTTAACCACTGCATCCCGTCCGTTTGGTTCACTCGTCAGATTGATGCCTTACAGGGCTCTGTAAAAGTAGATATTGCACGACCGCCAACATTGATGATTGCCATCCCTCTGTTCTATGCCACGGGCGGATTTTCTTCGGGTAACGTAGAACACGCATGAAAATCGAATTGGGATTGTTTTGTTATTGGTCAACATTCACACTAGCAGAGGCAGACGCCGTTCTCCTCGGAAAAAAGGCACACTTCACTTTAACTAGCCACGCTATAGATGAGCCCTGCTGCTGTGGACCTCGAAGTCTGTCTTGCAAGTCGGGAAGACAGGAAGGCTCCGTTCGGTGTATGAGTGAACGAAAAGACGGAAAGCGCCGGCAGTAAAACAGAATGCGTGTCTTATGGAGAACATGCTGGGACACCAGACGCGTCGACATCCCTTGTTGAGTGTAGTAACGTCGCCTGTGGATGAGGGAGAATTCGCTGACCACGGAATCATGGAGTCCACTCCACTCCTGTGCCCTTACCGGTGCCCTTAACCTATTTAGCTCCGGAAGTCCCTCAGGTGGCTAGGACCGGAAAAATACGAAGCTCGGAAAACACACGCTACCTCTTATGTATGCATAAGGTACGTTATTAGAATATGTATGTATGTATCAAATGGGTCTCGAGATTTGCCCTCCCCAACAACCACTTTCCTCAGGGAAGGGCTGAGACACGACGAGTCTAATGGCGCTAAGTCAGCTTACTTGGTAAATCCCTCTCTGACCGTCAGTCCCCGTTCCCTGGCAGAACTAATTGTACGTAGTAATAGCTTCTACCCTAATACTGATTATTTCTCAAGTTCACGTTAAATTACCTATTATCAAACATTTGCAGCCTCACTGGCGTGTTTAGTAATAGGTATAGCCCCATACATCTCTTTGAACTTAGATTATCGAGCTATCAACTTCAATTGCTTGACTGCTCGGCAAAATTGAGGCTTACACGCATGACTTGGTCTGAGGTCCCCAGTGGGATTGCATGATCGGCATTTGCAGGGGTGACACGGGTGTTTCGGCCATTCGCTCTCTCTCAGGTTTCCCCGCCTCACCCGCGACCTTCTTTTCGGCTCTCTCGTCCCGCCCTGACCTTAGTCAGTCCCTCTAGTTCTTGATGAGATAATCGCTTTTCTCTGGATTTACAGTATTCGCTGGGCTATCAAGCGACATACTATTACGATTTTCGGCGCGCAGTATAGGTAGTGCCCATTTGCATGTCACCGGCATCCCGCAGATATCCACTTGGCGTCAGTCGCGTCCGGCGCTACAGCATACGCGCGCGCTCTCGTCCCTTGATGTTGAGTTGCATGGCTAAGGCCTAGAATCCCTGTGCTGTGCCGTGCTGTGCCGTGCTGTGGTGCCTTGTTTACGTGCCATCTTTTTCAAATCCAGCTCCTACCGCCGGGCCTGGCATGTCCAACCTGGAGGGCACCGGTTCGTCGCCGGAGACCGTAGCTAGCCACGGCATGCTATCGGGTGCCTCACCCTCCGGCCCGCCGCCTTCACAGCGCAAATCTGGAAAACGGGATCGAGTTGCCCTGGCCTGTCAGCGCTGCAAGACAAGGAAGCAGAAAGTATTGTTCCATCCCATGGCCTCTGGACGCTTTACTGGCCGGATGTAGTGGCTGACCTTCCTGTTCCTCCCAGTGTGATGGCCAACGGCCGGCATGCGCTTCATGTGCGCGTCTGTCGTTGAAGTGTAGTAAGTCGGGAGAATCGTTTCCGATTTTTTACTATCAATCGTGAGCTAAGAACTACCTAGTATATGTCGTACCACTCGTCCCGGCAGCCGGCGAGAAGAAACTCTATATCAAAGTCCTCGAGCAACGTGTTGCCGAGCTCGAGTCTTATCTTACCTCTCTCGGACACCCGATCACTGGTAATGATCATCTCCGGCTCCTGAGCCAAGGAGCCCAGACGAGACCATCGTCCCAGCAGGATGTCACCTCGGTTCAACGCAGTCAGTCGTCGCTGCAGACGCAGCAGCCTTCCGACGATGATACGAACGACATTCTCATCGCCGTGAGGGACCTGTCATTGTCTGCGTCGGGGCATTATGTGGGGGGTTCGTCAAATATAACGATAGGCCGGGTGTTGAATTCTGTCGTCAATAGCGAGAGGGCGTCCCACCCAATAGTCAAAGACGAGCAGCTCCAAGAGCAGAGTGACCCCGCCCCTAAATCTGTGTACTCGACCAACGCGGGGGAAATGATCGGTGTCCAGCTTCTTACTCCCAGCGTTGCTGAGAAACTCCTGCACGGCTGGTTCCGACATATTCATACGAGGTACCCTATCTTGCACTCGGTACGACTTGTGAGTTTACATAACAACCGCGGAAACCTCAACGAGTACGATAAGACAATTCTCCATATCGTCTATGCCATTAGCGGTCGCTGGTTAGAATCCGCTGGAGAGATGGGTCATTTTTTCAGTGACCAGCACTATGACTTAGCATTTGACGAGATGGATACAATCCTGAGCTTCCGGGACTCCCGAACTATCGATTATCTAGTGCTCATGGCTCTGTATTGCACCAGGGCGCCTAGGGACCCTGGTGCTTGGACCTACATCGGAGCCGCCGTGAGGCTCTGTATTGAGCTGGGCCTGCACCGCCGCCCGAGGAGGCCTAATCTCACCGTGGCTGGCGAGATGAATAAGCGTCGTTTCTGGACGACTTACTTCATAGACCGGGATGTATCTTTCGCCATTGGGAGGCCGCCAGGCATCTCCGACCATGATATCGACGCAGAGCTACCTTTCGACATCCCCGAGGAGACTGTCGATGACGACGTCGTTCGACGTGCCTCGACAAACGTCTCCAATACCCCAGCAAGCCCGGCAAACTCGTTAACATCTTTTATTCACCGAACACGCCTTAAGAGGATCGAATCCGAAATCCAACATATCGTCTACAGAGTCGACCAGCCGGGTAGTGTCCCGGACGAAGCTATTAACGCATTCCTTGATCGACTCACCGACTGGAGGGAAACAATTCCGTACGAAGCGAGAAATTATGTTCATAGGCAGGGCGCTGCTTATGAGGGCCTCGAGCTCTATACTATTCATTATCACCGATGTGTCCGTTACCTCTTGTATCCCAAGCTAGCCGAGCAACCAGTCAAACCGCATTACTTGAAGCTCTGCGCTGATGCTTGTGCTGGCGTCCTATCTGACTATCGGCGGTTGTACCATGTATTCCCCGTCGGTTTCTCAGCCTTGTCGATTCAATCCGTCTTCCTCGCAGGTACGCATTACCCCGAACGGTCACTTGAGTCGCCCAAAGCTAATCGCATACAGGCTTGAATCTGATCTACTGTGCTTGGCTGGCTCCTTTAAATCATATTAACACCGAGGAATCCTTGACGCACTGCCAGCTTCTGCTATACATCATGACCGAGCGTTACCCCTCGGCGAAGAAGTACCGTGACGTCTTTGAGCGCATCAAGACGGCCGTCCTCTCTCTGATCGCTCAAGGGAACCACGGGCCGCGCAATCCGGTCTGTCTGGACTCGCATGTTCAAGCTGGATTTGCAAGCTTTCAAGACCAGGTCGATCCCGGCCTGAGTGCTGATTTCTCCTTCATGATAAACACAATGACAGGAAATGATATGGCAGGCAATACTATGACTCCAAATACCATGCCAGGGAATTCCCCGGCGGCACCTTTTGAGCTCAACCTGGACCACTCCGCGAATGCTCTCGTTGGGGCGTACCAAAATCAACCATCAGGCGATGTTGGCCAGTACGCAATATGGCCCGGCGTACCCCATGATATGAGCCATAACATGAATAGCATGGGCAATATGTATCAATGACCATGGGGGACTCCCCGCTCAGGCGTTTTTGGACATCACGGTGAATGGGTGTGTAAATTGATAGGAAATACCATTTGTATCTACTCGTTGCATCAGTCGACAGGGAATCATAGGTTATTATTCGGGAATGAATGACAAGGCCTCGGGATATCCTCGGCGCGTGCCGAATCAGCAGCCGCGACCCCGTCCCGAGTACAGGAGCAAACCAGGCGCCACGTCAACTCCCCGGTCTCTCACTCGCGTATGTAAAGCCGCTATTTAGACACAAGTCACGGCTAAGACGAATGCCACCCGAAGAAAAGTGGCGCCTGGTGGGATGCCGGTAGGATCGCCTCCGATTCGGGATGCGCTTCCGACAGTGGGAGACGACGGTCTCGGTTCAGCTTACGGCACGTGGCTTCTCCTGCGTACGTGGAGTTCTTTGCTGACCCACCCCGTGTCAGGCTTAGATTCGAATTTCTTCCCGTGCGCAATTGGCTTTCTTTTCTTACTCGTCGACTGGAGCGCGCATGCTGTCACGGTTCTCCTGATGAATTAGAAAGGACTAAGTCCTCCCGTCGCTCTTACCGCGCTACGTCGGCCGAGACTCATCCACGACTACCGGTCCACCATTTCCTCGCCGATCTCGACCGGTTTCTTCGATGTTGAACTTGTGCCATGGGGGAAGGAAATAAGGGATGTGTGAGCGGTGAACTGGACCGTAAAGGAACTTAGCAGCGGATCGAGGACTCCCAAGGCGTGGTAGGCGTTACACCCGTCTCGTTGCGCGCCATTCGTTAGAAAATATTATTACATGGATTATCCATTATGACTTCCGGTGGTAGCACCGTTCAACCACTCACAAGTACAGAGGGAAGTGTTTCCCTGGACGACGCAGCATCGCAAGCGCATCGTCCGTCCGGGTCGACGTTGCCGAACACTAGGTGGTGAGAAGGGTTGGATAAACTTCCCAGGCATTATTGGCTGGGTTGATGTGTAGGACGACTTAGCGATGGGATGGGGTCGTTATGCTCCCTTCGATTTACTAACTGAACCGTACTGCTTACGAGCCTGGGCCCCTAGCCAGGCCATCCAACAGACAGCGCAGCCATGGCTGGCGTATTATACCTCGAGGCACCTAGTCGGTAGTTGTGTTGATCTTCCGAATCATGGTCTACGCGAGGCTGTGATGAACAGTGCATGTGTAGGAGACTCGGTGTCTTTATTGATGGAAGCCTCGCGATCCTAACACATATAATAGCAGTCCCATTAGGGGTTAGACTGGGCTGGTGGTTTACTGCTTGATCCCGCAGGGGGGGCCCTACCTCTGGGGTAGTGATTAGGCTTGCTGTCTGCAGCAAAGCGGGTAGATACAAGCATGTTTAACAGCCCCTCTGAGTCTGGATGGTGCCGGCTGATTGGGTGAGTTGCGCGTACCGCGCACCCAACTATGCTTATGCACTCACATCACACACCAATGTCTCCCTTACATGAATAAGACGGGTGCGGTCACCTACCCCGAAGAAATTGGCCAACTACCCAGCCGAAATGGGCCAACTACCCAGCCGAAATGAAAGTCTCTTTAACGTCACTGATACAATAATGCTCGGCTATCGGGTGTAGCCTTGACGCGTAGCTCGATCCGAATCCTAGCCTAAACTGCTACGTCGGCATCTTCGGAAAATGCAACGAATTGTACGGGGTTGGACGATTCTTCCTGACGCCGTGCAACCCTTCTTGTAGGCAATAACCTAGTTGTAGTCTACAGATTCAGTCTCCCAGCTCATTACGAACGCTTAAAAGTGTAGTGTTAAACACCAGTGTGGTCAAGCTACCAGGGACCCATGGTAGATCTGATAAGAATAGATATTCATTCATTAATGCCTAAATCAACGAAGTACGTTGCCTCTTTCATTGAGTAAGCGCAAAACTGAGTTTGAGGTTACAGAAAAGGGGGCAGGGCAATAGGATTCGAGGGAAAAAAATGAAAACATACAACACCAGGGATTCGCTGGTCGTCACCGATCCAACTACTAATCTGGCTCTACGCGGCTTGTCTAGGGGAGAGCGGACGGGATCCCGAATTTTCCACGTGGTATGGTCGTATGTGAAAGGACCCAGGTGTATTTCTTCCTATATAGAGAAGGGCCAAGTAGAAACTCCCGGGGTTGGCACCCTTCTCAACTTTGCCAGCTGGCCGGATGGGACGTATTGGAGAAGGCCTCTAGTTTAATAATTTTATAATAATTTACTCTAGCATCTGAAAATTGACCGGTAAACCAGCAGCAAGGAGTTTCGTTGTCATTGATACTCAGTTCGGTTGCCGGACTATAGGTATAAGGAAGTAGTCGTCTACCCGTTCTATACATTTTCCCAACCCATCTGCATTATCGTTTCCCTCAGCATATCCTTATGAGACAGGTTAACTAGAGTCCATGAAGGGAGGAGAGCTTTTGTGCGACCGCAACTCAGCATCTCCAATATCTCGACTCTGGCCGCCTTTTCCATCATTCCGCAAGACAGGGGCACGTCGATCTCCAATTTATTTCCGGCCCCTGAATATTACAAACAGTCAATACGGATGCACCAGAACTCTGACGTCGACCGTCCCGGGAGTTAGTTCCGACCACGAAGACATTCCCCATGTCTTCGGCCATCAGAGTCACCTCGGCTTCACACTTGCAATTAGCGAAACTGTCTTGATTCTCCATCTGATGCTCTTTGGGCGAAGTTGGCCACCAGAAGGTAGCTATTTTCGTAAAAGGCATGGGCGTGGAAGCTACTCCAGCTGAAAGGAGGCCCATGTGCACACTCAGGATCTCGGAATCCAGCTAAGCATACTAGTCTCAGCTCGGGAAGCCGGTACTTGTACAGAGGCCTGGTACGTCTCCGATGGTACCTACAATTTTGTGCATAGCGGCCTGAACTTTGACTGAGCGTCCACGGTTGACAGCTGGAGTGCCGACTTAAGTAACTTCGAGAACCTATTGAGGGAGCCACTGGAAAGAACACCAAGGTGTTACCGCCGTACGTGAACGGCAAAAGCTAGTGGCCGCCTTGTCTTAAACTTCACTTATACATGCCTATTCAAATAAGAATCGCAGAATTAAACGGACTTCGCAATATTATTCTATGGCACGTGAAGATCAAAACAGCATACAATGGCGGTCCAGGAGATATATTATCGTTAGCTTTTGCACAGGGAAGTGATAACTATTATGAGACAATAGAACGATAGCGGGGCATTGCCACCTGCAGAAACAGTAGTGGGAAGTGTCCCGGATAAAAAAAAAAAAAAAAATGGATGTGTGATTAGCGCAACTCGAGAGAAAAAGTGGCTCAGGGGCTTCACCGTTATCATCCTTGCTACAGTAGGTTACGGCTAATTACCCACTTTGTGACTCCTGATTGCACGTTTATACGTACTTCTTCAATTCCACATCGAGCACTTTGAATTTATTTCCTATCTTGACCGCAGCTCCGAGAAAAGGTCGTCGTGGGTACCTATTCAGTAACAGACTTGCCCAGGAGGCTTAAGACGAGTACCAAGACTTTGAAGCCCACAACTCTTGGCATGGAGAACCCTTGTCTGCGAAAGCATCATCTATTATTATTCTACGGTGGACTAACATAAATCGAAGCCCCTGTCCTATAAGGGTAATATAAACTGACCAGCTTGTGGCGTTGCACGTTGACATGAATGATAATCAGCCAACAGGGAAACGAACAGTATTACGTAGTCAATGCCTGACTATGTGGCTTTTGATGCCCTGGCGGCCAGAAAACTGGCTATCCCATGTCTATGACCGCTGAATAGACATTATGGTATCGCTATAACCAACACAAACGAAAGGAAGTAACAGGACTATCGACGCCACCAGCTCTTTCTCCGCGGGCCCTCGTCCTCCATAGCATCGCTCTCCTTGACCACGGATAGGAAAACCGACTCCATAGTCGCTGCGCCGATGCTATAGCAGTCGACTCCGAGCGGCTCCTTGTGCGCCTCGAGCGTCTCGATCAAGTACCTCACGAAACTCTGGTTCTTCCGCACGGGGGAACGCTCGCCACCCACACCAGCCGCGGCGGCGCGAGATCCCGTATCAGGAACCTCGCTGTCGGCGGGGACCGTGAAGCGGACCTGGCCGCCCAGGTTCTGGCCCTCGAACCGGACGCCGGGGAACGCGCCGCGGACCCAGTCGGCGACGTGGCGCATCTCCTCGGCCGGGGACAGTGGGGCCGTCTTCAGCACGAGGTGGACGTGGTACTCGTTGGAGTGGGCGCGGCGGAGCTCGCGGGTGGAGCCGACGGCGAGCAGGCGCCCCGCGACGATGGCGGCGCGGCCGGCGAGCGCGTCGGCCTCCTCCATGGAGTGGGTCGTCAGCAGCACGGAGCGGCCCGGGCTCACGGCCTCGAGGGTGCGCCAGAGCGCGCGCTTCGACGCCGCGTCCATGGCGCTGCTCGGCTCGTCGAGCAGCAGCACCGGCGGGTCGCCCAGCAGCGCGATCGCCAGGCTCAGCTTGCGCTTATTGCCGCCCGACAGCTTCGCCGCCATCTTGTCCGCGTGCCCCGCGATCCCGACCTGCGCCATCGCGCGCGCCGCCGTCACCTTGGTATCCGGCAGCCCCTTGCACCGCGCGTAGAAAGCCAGGTGCTCGCGCACCGTCAGCATGTCCAGGGCGTCGAACTGTGGGCAGACTGCGATTTTTCTTAGTTAGCCGCGTGATCTTTTCTCTATCATGATAGGGGAGTGGGATGGATGGACTTACCCCCGAGGTGTTGCTGGGCTATGAGGGTATTCTTGTGCACGTCGATGCCTTCGAGGTAGATGCTCCCGGAGGTTGGCCACAGGTCTCCGCGGATCATGCTGATTGAGGTCGTCTTGCCGGCACCGTTGGGGCCCAGCAATGCGAAGATCTCGTTCTTTTTAAGACCAAGAGATACATCGTCGACGGCTGTGTGGGAACCGAATCGCTTACTGACGTGAAGCATGCGCAGTAGGTCGGAGTCTGACGCCTCCACGCGAGCCGCCTCGGCATCCACGTCGGGTCTCCCCGAAGGACCGCTCTTCTCGACATCCCGAACAGGCATTGTTGGATTCCTCCTCGAGAGCCAAGCGAAGCTTCCGCCCTCAAGCCACAGCAGAAGACAGAAGAGCCAGATGATCTGTAAGATGAGAACCATGATCGGCCCACCATAGGCATATATTGACCCGGGATCCGAGATCATCTCGAGGCCCCTGCAGCGAACGATGTACGTGTTGAGACCCATAGCTATGCCTGTGAGGAGGTTTTGGATGGGGAATAGGAGGCCCAGGCCGAACGCCAAGCCATCTTGCGCTGTCAAGTTACCAGTCAAACCCGTTTGGGTCATCTGGTCAAGTTGTGTCAGGTAGCGTCCAATGAGGGAAAGGTATATGCCACATGCTTACCTGGAATGCTACGACGGCGAGAACGTACATCACAGCCATGGCGAGCACAGCTGAGGCGAAAGCCGCAGGCTGTGATCGAGTCATGAGAGAGATCAGGTACGCAAATAAGATTGACGCCATGCCGTAAAGGGCCTGTACAAGGAAAAGGTATCCGAGCCCGAACCAGGGGGCCTGAGAGGAGATCAAGACTGTGCAAAGTATTGAGACGACTAAGACGAAGATGAAGTCGAACATCATGTACGATAGCAGCAGGGGAAATGGCCGAATGCCATTCGAGTATTGCAGGGCTCGAACTTGGGACTTCCGCTCGTAGGTCGGGTAAAGGGTGAAGAAGGCCGGGTATAGCGCCATCAGTAGACAGAATATGCTCACCCACATCATGCTATTCCCCATAGCGGCCTGGGAATAGGACATCAGTTCTCCCCTATAACCTGTAATATTAACTCCGCTTTGAGCCTGGTTCATAAGGTTGAGCAGCGTCATGGCAACATGCGGACCATAGGCATCTAACGGTACGGCAACAATACGGGTGCTATCGTTGTCCATCCAAATCCCGCCGTTCGATAGCTGGTTAGCGTTGTCGCGGGTGAAATCCAGAAAGCCTTCGCGGCTGTCCAGTACATGAAGATTGTTCAGCGCTCCATATGAATCTACGTAGGTGGGATCGAAGACGTCCATAACGGATTCCAGGGCCGATTGCGGACCTAATGCCATAAATCCAGGGTACGGATTGAGTGGCATATCGTAGGATTCGTATCCTAGGAGGCTATCGCATGTGGGGACTTCGTAGTCCTCGAGGAAGGCTCCGAGGAACGCGGCAGTGACCACAGGTATACCCACCGCAAAAAAGTACGCCCACCAGGTTGAGCGAAGGATGATGAACCGTTTTAGCATAAGTGCCCGAACTTGACTGAGGAAGAGAGAGACCCTGGATGGCGTTGTTGTGGGTGTCGATCGTTGGCTAGGCCCTGCTTCTTCAGTCGATATCTCTTCTAGCTTGTCGTCGACGGTACCGTGCGGCTCCTCGGAAACCTTCAGAAATACGTCTTCAATGGTAGGGCCGGTAACGCTAAGTTCCGAGTCATCAGGGCTCTTTAGAGTGGCAAGCAGCGCAGCAGCAGAAGCCGAATCTGGTGTTGTGCACACATAACGGTCGCGCTTCTCGACCGCAGGGTACTGGATTCTCGACACATCTTCGCTTTTAGGGATGTGAACGCGGTAGCCGCCTCCATACTGGTTCTTAAGCTCGGCAGGGGTGCCTTGACATTTTGTCTTGCCCAGAGAGAGGATAACGATGTGATCCGACAGGACCTCGCTCTCGTCAAGAAAATGTGTCGTTAGGATCAAAGTTCTGTGCGAGCGTTCGCGCAGAATCGCGTTCCAGATCACCCTTCGAGAGAGGGGATCAAGGCCGGAAGTTACCTCATCAAGCAAACAGATAGAGCTGCCCCCTACGAGCATACACGCAAGCTGTAGTTTCCGTTTCATGCCGCCGCTAAGATTCTTGGAGAGGCTATTTCTCTTCAACTTGAGATCACACCCCTCGATTAAGCGCTCCAGTGATGCTTCGTCCTCTAAGTTGCCCTTGAGTGTATTCCATATAACCAGGTGCTCATAGACGGTCAGGTTGTCGAAGAGGACGTTACGCTGAGGGCATATACCTTAGGGAGATTAGCTGGGATCTCGGCCAACCCGATGGAGCTTAACATACCTAATTGAGACGGTAATGCGTTGATCTGAATTGAACCCCCAGTTGGCGCTTCAAATCCTGCGAGCATACCTAGCGTCGTCGTTTTCCCTGATCCATTAGGGCCTAGCAGGCAGAGAATCTGGTTCTTCTGGCTCACTAGATCCAATCCGTCAACAGCTTTCACTGCGGGCTTGCGGGAGCAACAGAACCACTTCTCGAAGAAATTTGGTAAATAATGTTTCTTCAGATCAACTGTTTGAACCGCGACATGGTCTGCTCCAGGGTTCGCGTTGAAATGCCGGTGTTTGCGGTTGTTTCCATGTAGATAGTGTTCGACGAGTATAGCGAGTAGCGGGTAACCGACTATCTGAATAGCAAGGAAAATGAATAGGAAGTAGGGCCCCGTCCTGTTAACCCAGTTTGAGCCTGTCGCCTGGCCTGGAATCGCCATGCCCAGGTCATCAGCCGGTATTGGAATCATCATGTGGACCGGACGACCCGCAAGTTCTGACTTCAGTAAGAAGCCGAGAAAGAAGACATAATTCATGCTCGGAAATAGGAAGCCAAAAGCCGCGGTCTGCGCAAATACAGGAGGTACCTGAAGGTTTTCCTGGTAGGCAGCGAGTGCGGCGAGAAGGAGACAGATCAACGACACACCGATTGCTGCAATGGAGGATCGCTTAAAGAAAGCAGCCCCAAAAATGCTCCAGCTTGTCACTGCCCAACCCGTGAGTATCTGCCAGAATATGGTGACACATAGAGTTGTTTTAAGTTGGAGTAGGCGCCAGAATACTATTCAAAGTAAGCATGTGGATGATATAGGACATCATGAAGCAAACGCTGGGAGACATACCTGATCCGAGTATAATCCAAAGAGGTAGATACAGGATGTAAAAAGATATTACATAGCTTAAGACTCTCGGGGTTGTCACACCGCCTCCCATCGTATCGATTAGGTCGGACATCCCGGACTCTCGTTCCCCGGCGATCATGCCGGCGACGTGGTGGGCGACCGGCATCATTGTCATGAAGAAGACGAACGTCAAGATGTATAGACAGACTGCTAAAAAGCCATCCCTCCTTGCGGCCTCGGCCTCTTCCTGTGAACTATATCCGTATGTGTACTTCAGAAGGTCAGGGGCGGTCGTGGAGTTAGTGATGGCACCCTCGATCGCGATTTGTAGGGGAAGAAAGAGATCCTCTATGGCCCCTTCCGTGCTGAAGGGGTTGTAAGTGTCTCTCAAATAATTAGGATCTGTTCGGACAGTGTAGTTCCAGAGAGCGCCAGGCCTATCGCTGAGAGGAGAGTCGTTGAAGAGGACTACAGCACGACATGGTGAGTTTCCATCGTAGTCAACGGGACAGGTTCTTTCGATTTCTCCTTCATTGTCGAGTTGGAGCACTGCGTCGGCACCCAAGGGTCCGACAATCTTCTCAAAGACCGGTGGGAAGTCAGGGCCAAGCTCAGGTGAATTGACGAAGACGAGCTTCTTGTCATCAACAGAGTCGGCTAGGGACGGGATTTTGTGAGGACTGCCGAAGCCGTATAAGTTCCCGGTACTGAAGAAGTTTTGTATCTCGAGAAGGACGACGAGAAGTGCGATGGGTAATATGAGAGATCGTATAAGGGTGGAAAGCCAGCTCCGGGCGACAACGATCAGGAAGTTCTTTCTTATGAGCGCCCAGGTCTGACGCCAGAATAGACGGGGTTTCGTCGCTGTCGAAGGATGGACCATGTTTTCGGTTTGAGCATGCCTAGGCGTCTCAGGGGGCCTGGTTGGTGCCGTAAAGAACGACTTAGGGTGAGTCCCGGAGTCTAGCGACGGAGAGGCAGAGTGTTTTTTTCGCGAAAGGAGTTCTATGCAATCACTTTCCGCTTGCGCTTCACGTGGTGGCATCGCACATTTTCCACCTGTAAGTGAGCTGTTTGAGTCGATACTTGAGAGTAAACTCTGATGACCTGAAGTGCGACTAGAAGGTAGTAATTAAGCTCTAAGCCTTGGGAAAGAGGAAGGCCATTGGGCATCATAAACAAGCAGTGCCCGGTCTAATATCTCTATAACATCCCAAGCGATCTGCGACACGAAGTGTTCCTGGAATAATTACTAGGCAACAGAATTTCCATTCAACTCTGAAATGCCGGTGGATATGCACCATGCTTCCTTTTCCAACATCTAGGTCGAAGGATTCGATTTGTGTGGGGTGTTGTAGCATGAGGTAGGAGAACAGCGGCATCTACCGGCGACTGAGCCACCTCCTGTGCTTTCCTATGGGCTATACGGCGCATAGCATACTGACGATAAGTGCAATGGCCCGGCGGATGGCCGAGTTTAGACGACGCTAAGACATGCTCCGTACCGAAAATGATTGGCCAATTCCAATAGTGTTCAAGGAACGCGGTCTATTGGTGCAGAATATATCCACATTCCATGCAAAAATGCTTCTGGCGGAGCATCCAGGCTACAGTATAGTCAGCACCCAGGCTGCAAAATAAAATTTGTCCCCCATTGGCTGCGGCAAATGCCCATTTACGGATTTGGCAGGTTGAGCAACACAGCCGAGATAACAAAGCCAACAGGTAAGAACACGAGCAACATCTGTTTGAATTCGAATATGGGCCTCTTTCACATTGGGCATCGATTCTTTTGGAGGTCATTAAAAGCTTCTGTATACTGGCAGATAGATTGAAGAGCAAACGGATACTGATCATACAATAATAGATCATTAACCGCTTTTGGAAGCACCCACGCCATACTACCACTTACAACCACCATCACCCTCACCTCCGCCGTTATTAACATATGTACCAATAGGGGCCTCTCCCCGACCTATCAAACCTTCTGGCACCTAAGCTTAACCCTAACTGACCCTGATCCAACTATTAACCCTAATATAACCCGAACCCTAATCGCGCTGGCGCTTTGCTTGAGTGGCGGCTTTGATGATTCGAAGGCACTACTGAAATGGGGAAGGTCAATGCGCATCCCAGTGCGCCCGGTGCTTGAAGCTAGTTGGGTTTCCCGTGGCATAGTGCAACGGGAGCTGAATGGGGCAATCTCGCAACCCTTATCGTATAATAGATTCTTAAGTTCATTAGGTTTGCTACATCCTAACCCGGACAAGTACATCATTCTTTTCGCTCCCCAAACATCTCTACGGTTGTTATTCATCGCTCACTTCCCCTAGAACCGAGAAGCAGTTGTGCTGGCTTCAAAACGCTGTCTCGAGCTGTGCAGTTCCGACTCCCCGGGCCATCTCCGCACAGATGGACGGTATAGCCTAACGGGAAGGCAAGCCCTTATTTGTATCCACGGGACAAGCTTCTATGAGGCAGTGCATGGGCATAGAAAGCTAGTGCCTCGGACAGTTCTGGGCGTGGGTCTACGCTTTACCCTACGACTTCATTTCCCCTAGTGATCAGTGTCAGCTCTGAAGTTAAACAGACTTTGCAACATCGATGGATGTTCGCAGGAATAATCAGGAGAAATATCCAAATTCTTTGATCAAAGTCATTGACTCAGTTACAATCTAGCATATCATTTGGAGAAGGTCATCACAATGGGACATGGAATCTCTTGCTGTGGCAAATGCACATAACTCACCATATGTTGAGCGTCGCGATAGTGCAGCAGGAATGAAAGCCAAAGCGCAAAGTGCGTGGGCTATCGCCAGGGTAAATTCCCTACATTTGATATACAGTCCCTGCTACAGCCAAAGCCGCATTTACGATATCCTTAACAAGGTTAGTCAATCCAAACCTCCACTGGATAGGCTAGGGACGTACTCACTGGCGCGAATGCAATTGAGTGCATTAAGCATTACTAAGTAATGACTGTAAATTGGTGTACATGAATCGTACAACGCCCGTATATTTCTCGAAGACAAAGAAAAAAGGCCAGGCTACGCTCAGAATCGGTCTTCTTGCTTCAAACCAGCCAGGCGCCCAACTTGCCCGATGGCCGAGAGCACGTAGTCAACCACAACTTTGATCATGCCCTGCCTCTTGTTCTTCCTGTCGTCATCATGCGATGGTTGCTCGCTGCCGATTGTCGGAAGGACGTTGTCGCTCGCAGACAGGCTGACGAAGAGCGCAAAGGGCACCAGCCACACGCATAGCCCGAAGAACGACGCGATCTCGGTGAAGGAGGGCACGTCAGGCTGGTCGTACATGGAGGACATTCTGGAGTATGACCGTTGTTGCAAAGCAGAGAAGTGTCGGAACCAGAAATAATGGTTGGCAAGGACGAGCACTACCACGCAGATTAGCAACTCTCAAGCCTACTACGACTCTTGTACCAAGGAGCGGCGCACATACCACATGAGACGAGAAATAGAGGATCCGTTAACTTGACGAACGGGAACCGTCGCATATTCCCCAAATACGCTACATGCGATCCGACACCCAGAAGGGTCAAGCCCAGTGGGAACCTATCGACAACACATAGTGTAATCTGTAGGCCAATGACGAAGTAGATCAGGCGCTTGAGAAGGCGCTTCGCGATGACGGTATGTTCTTCGACGAGTTCGGAGAGGTAATAGAGACCGGAAGCTGGAATAAAATTATTAGCCACAAGAGCGCTTTATTGACTACGAAGTCTGAATTGGCATACCGATGGCGAGCGTCAGAAAACAAAAGCCCACGATGGAGCCAAGATAGCCGACAAGAGGTAAAACCCACATCTTAACTGGTATCACTATATCATGGTGTGTGAAGAAAGGAAGGAATTAAAGTTACAAGAACGCGTTGGCTCGGATTGATTATTCGGTGGGATTCTTGGAGCCACCGTTGCTTAAATTAAGCTTTTGGGAAAGGGCCGACTGAAGTCTGATTGGACAGGCTCTTCGACTCCGATCATCCACCTCCAGGCGGCTCTCCAGAAGTTGCCCATGGCCCACGCCCTACGACATACAGGTACTACCTAGGTACCTGGCGGAGATTCGGATGTTAGGATTCTCCGGTATGGTAGATCTTATCTGCCCCACATGGGTTGCCGTCTGCGATAAGAACTTCTCCACTAAAAAGTCTATGGGGAAATTCCACTTGCGCATGCAGACAGGACACCACCAACTGTGCACCACGAAGCCTACATAAACGAATTGGCATGCGGGCTATTTAGCTCCTGCAAATGGCATATGACCTTTCATCAACCCAATGAGTCCCAGCAGACACTCGACGGCGACTATTATATCATCACAATCACCATGTCGCGGCCAGAGGATACTCTGTAAGGCCCCCTTCCACACCCCACCATTCCACCAACCAGCCCAACCGAGTCGCTAACCGTCGTAAGGTCCGCGGATGTCCATTATAATGACACCGAGGCGCGGAAATACACGACCTCGTCACGAATTCAAAACATCCAGGCGTCCATGACCCACCGCGCCCTCGAGCTCCTAGACCTCCACTCGCCGTCCTTCATCCTCGACGTCGGCTGCGGGAGCGGCCTGTCGGGGGAGATCCTCTCCTCGATACCCCCCGAGGAGGGCGGGCCCCACGTCTGGGTGGGGATGGACATATCGGCGTCGATGCTGGACGTGGCGCTGCAGCGGGACGTCGAAGGCGACCTGCTGCTGGCCGATATCGGGCAGGGCGTGCCGTTCCGCGCGGGCACCTTCGACGCCGCCGTCAGCATCAGCGCCATCCAGTGGCTGTGCAACGCCGAGACGAGCGACGTGTCGCCCGCGGGGCGCCTCGCTCGCTTCTTCAACGGCCTCTATGCGAGCCTGCGCCGCGGGGGCCGCGCCGTCTGCCAGTTCTACCCCAAGAACGACGAGCAGAAGAAGATGATCACCGGCGCCGCCGTCAAGGCCGGCTTCGGCGCCGGCCTGCTCGAGGACGACCCCGAGACCAAGAACGTCAAGTACTACCTCGTGCTCACCGTCGGCGGCGGCGCCGTTGATGCTAACGGCGGTGACATCACCGGTGTCGTCAAGGACATGGACAATGTCGACGTCCTGGATCCCAGGCGCAAGGGCCAGAACGGCAGGGGCGAAATCAAGAAGGGCAGCAAGGCGTGGATCATCAGGAAGAAGGAGCAGATGGAGCGGAAGGGCAAGGTAGTCAAGGCAACATCTAAGTACACGGGACGGAAACGAAGAGTGGCATTCTAGGTCTGGGAGACGACATATCCTTGCATTGCGTGGCGTTCTTGGAGTTTATGAAGTGGAAAATATCCTGCTTGTTGTTCAAAATGAGGATCATGTCCATATAGGTCCCTTCCATCCTATCCATCTACCTAAGCTCCCTCGTCCGATTCTTGTGCCTGCAGCAACGATCTTATGAACACCCGAACCCACTACGAGGACCCCTGTACTTCGGTAATCTGAAGCGCGAGGATCTTCTCTACAACGACCCCCTGCCTGTCTAGTATTAGCCCGCAGCTCGTTGCAAGTCCTAATCGTAGGGGAACCTGGTCCCCAAGTTTGGCCGTTGTCGAAAGAATTCGTATTGCTTTATAAGTCGACTCTGTTGCTCCAGGCAGCAGAAAGCCTTATTTCCGCTGGCAATGTGCTTAAGTGGTCATCGAGCTGCGTATTGTATCGTTGCTTCTTAAAATCGCGCAGAGTTGAGCATGGCAGTTTTGCCTTGGCGCTGGAGTTGAGCGATTCCTCTTGGTGGGTGGGTAAACAAACAGTGGGCGCACAGGTCGAGCCTGAAAGATCGCTCTGCGTGCTCCCGTGAGTCCTGCGATAGATCGTTGCATGCTGGTTTGCCGCGTGCTGAAAACTCAGGAGGCTGGGTTCTTAGGTGGTCTCTATGATGAGGATTCAGGCAGGTACAAGAGGGAGAGGAGGGTGAAGGTAGAGGACAGAGCGTCGCAAATAATATTAACGGTAAGGGATTTATGGTTTCGGGAGTTTAGAGCCAAACTTTATGCTCGCGCTGTGATATCTGTTCATGCTGATTTCTGGCCGTTTCCTATCCCCGTCCAGATGGGTAGCTCGCTATGTATCCGGCGGGTGGCGAAATAGCAGCATCTTCAACAATTCTTAGTAACCGGTAACTGGGTGCGTTGTCCTAAAGGGGAAACCGAATGCCCGGGGCCCTCCAGGTATGAAAAAGGGGAAAGGAAAATAGCTACGTCAAGTCAAACGGAACACAAAGAAGGCTTACATGCCGCTTATCCCAAACAATCATTTTTATTAATAATACATCTACTTGTAAACGTCTCCTATCCTTGTTCGGACAAACCCCCAACAACCTCGTAATATGTCTATTGCCAAGTTCGCCAATATCTTTCTAGTTAGGAAAGGAAAGGGGCTTGCGCCGGTTATTTAGTCCATAGGCTCCCATTATAGCTGAAAGTTAACTACAGTGACTAGTTCATGGTCGAAGCTTTGTATAAATGGCTTACCGTCGAATATTTCTTTCTAAGCGCGGGAAATAGCAGGTGGTTGCTGTGGGTGGCCAGGCGTGACTTGAGGAATTGAAGGAAGCAAATGGATCCCCATTTGCCCTCCTAGCCTTAGATCTAGAAGCCCATCATTCTCTAGAATCTTCGTTATTCGACCTAATTCCTCGTAAAGAAACACAGAGAATTGCCAGGTGGCAAGGGATGTTGCGTCAACCAGACGCATACGCAACGTCACCTCCAAGAGGTCGCCGCGGGGTAAACGGCTTATATAGGCAATCGCCTTCCCCCTTTTGCTAGAAGGGTCAGCTCTTAAACTAATCCTAATAATATACGTATTGTTCCTCTTACCTTAATCCCCCTTTAAAAACTAACAAGAATCGTCTCGGAACTTTGCCTGCTTTGAGGGTGAGTTAGAAGCATCCATTATCAACTGGACTAGCGAGCCTAGTCCATTTCTTATGGCTAATATGCCACTTTATCACCCTACAAATGCCCACCACCCAGCCCAGAGACGGTCACTCGCTTCTTGCAACGCAACCATACAACGGCACAAACTAACTGGCATAGTCTCCTGTCTCCAAAACGCGAAGCTGACGATCAAAAACATTATCATCGCCCACCCTTCAAACCAACCATCAAGGACGACACCTAGAAGACATCCAACCCAGCGAACGAAACGTTGCCGACGATGAAGCGCACCAGTCCCATTCTCCTTACACTAATCGCGGCAACGCCTACCATCCTCGCTGGTCCCGCCGCCTACGGCGTCTGTCAGACGGGATGCGCGGGCGTCGTTATGGCGTGTTACGCCGCCGCCGGCTTCACCTGGGGCGCGACATTGGGAGCCACTGCGCCCGCCAGCATCGTCGCCTGCAATTCTGCCTATGGAGCTTGCCAGGCCGCCTGCTGGGCGGCACTTGCCGCACCGACTCCTTGATTGGCTCGTCATAACTGGCACAGAGGGAGAGCGGTGGCCTTGAGATGCAGTAGTACGAAGACTAGTATGAAGATTGGTTGAGATTTTGTGAGGGAGAGAATGACTCCTATTGGGTAAGCCGAGGGGTATTGCTCTGGAAGTGACTGGGGATGGACGTGGCGCCATTGCCTCCGGCCCCATTATGGAAATATGGCTGTCTCCTGAATTCAACACATTATTGGCCAGGTAGTCCGACCCAACACCTAGGAAGCTGTTCATCAATAGAATGACTCTTTTGTATTTCCAGCCCTATGGTCATTCTTGTCATTCAGCAAGCGTCCTTCACCGAATAGATGCTATCGAAGGGCTTACCCCTGTCAATGACACTGCTTTGATTCGCGAACCAACTAGCCCTTAGCGACCACTCTCAATTAGCCCATGACGATTTCTACATTGCCAGTTCCCAGTCAGCACGTAATATTTAACAGGCCAAGCCCCAACAGCCGCATTCCTAAGTGGCCGAGCTGTTTCCTTGTGGTTAACCACCACACCCATCACGACAATTTACCGATCCACCAATACCAAATATCTGAGGAGTCTATAAAACCATGGCTCTAGCAGAACGGTTCTACGACCAACAACGGATTGAAACACCGAGATAAAGCTGCAAAACAACCCCTAGAAGCTTTTCATACCTATCTATGTTGCTAAGCTATGAGCCCTAATATTAAGGCGAGAACAAAGTTGAGATCGAAGTCTATCACCTTTTCCCTTCTTATTTGTCTCTTGTATGATTATTATACTTGACTTCAGGAATTCTAAGTCCTCCGAAAGTCCGACATAACTTTAGTGGTATCACCTTATATGACCTGCCATAATGTATTCCAACGGAATCCGGCCGCTGTATCCATTACCAAATTACTGCAACACCTACAGACCTAGGTTGTGGGGGGACGCCAATCGAGAGGGGCCCACTTTTGACCTGGTTGAGCTATTCAGTGGCGTCCCGGGGGGTTTGGTAACAGAACGCTCATATAACTGTGATCCTACAAGCCGTCCCGCGACGGTTGGGTGACGGATTCTCAGAGGGTCAACCCCCATATTGGAATACCTGAGAATAAGTTCTATAAAAGGAAAGGCTCCTACGCTTGTTTCACACTCAACTCGACGCTTAGGAGTCGTGCATCTTACAGTATACTTACTGGCGTCAAATTTTTCTGTGCTCCTCGACCACTCGATTACTCGCAAATTCATGCCACCAACACTTTCCAGCGGCTGGACACAGTGACCCCCACCTCCCAGCGCGAGTCACAGAGAAGACGTACCCGTCTTGGCCGGCAAGGTGAGCGAACTTGCGGCTGCCCCGTACACTCAGTTAACCATCGACCAGTGCACATCGTGACCGGGGCGACGCCGGGAGTCGGCCGAGAACTTGCGCGCATTCTCTACTCAAAGAACGCGAAAATCCGCATAGCTGCCCGAGATGAGGGCGGCGGGATCAAATGCATCAAGGAAGCCGAATCCGGCTCGACCGGAACCTTGATCTTCCAGCACCTCGACTTTGGAGGAGTTGCCGTCGGTAAAGGCGTCAACAGAGTGCTTTCTCGCAGCCGAGACGAAGCTCAACGTCCTCTTCAATAATCTGGCTACATTGCAGCCGATGACAAGAATATGGAAAAGATGTTGCGGGGCTACGAGAAACAAGTGGGCGTGAATTGCTTGGGACCGTTTCTATTCGCCAAGCCACTGACGCCTGCGCTTCTAGCCACGGCGGCAGACAAAAGCACGTGGGAAACGAGGTTTGCGTCATCCTCTTCGTTCGCGGCAGAGATGTACCACGGCAAGCGTGTGTGTATTGACATGGACAACCTGGCCTACCACCGCCCCAATTCGAGCATACACCGCTACGGCCTGAGCAGCGTGGGCGGGTGGGCTTACGGCGTCGAATTCTCAAAGCACTTTAAGGGGAGCGGGGTTCTGGGGGTGCCCGTCAATCCAGGGAACCTGCATTCTGATATTTTCTCTCAGCAGAGCCTCTTGTTCAGGCTGCAGGTTGCCCTCATGCGTTACCCCGCCGTTAACGGCTTATATACAAAACTGTTCGCTGGATTTTCACCCAAAGCAACATCGGACAAGGCTGGATATGTTTTCACTTTCGGACGCTTCCATCCCATCTGCCAGGACTTACAGCTTGCAGCCAGGCCGGAGACTGAAGGCGGTGCCGACTTGACGCGGAGGCTCTGGGAGTGATGAGAAGCAGGTTAAGAAGTTCGTTTGACGGGGAGGAGGGCGTGGATGTAGACTGTAGTATGCTGCAGGGGGTTCTCTGAGGTGACATGACGTGTCGAAGATGTACTGCACTCGCTGGCCACCATGTACGATAAGGAATACCGGTGGAGGAGCAAGGGTCTCGATTCTACAGCCTTGCCGTAGCATTGGCATTTCAATTTGGTCTCAATCTGGACGTTGAAATTGGCTCACAAGGTTCGCGCTATCGAGTGCGCTTGGCACTAACTTATCCTAGCGCAAAATCCACCATGCATGGCTGTTCGCCTCAAGCTCCTGCAACCTTTCGGCGGTCAGGGCTAGCGTAAGGCTCTCCTGAAATTGTCACTCAAGTTTGGTTCAGTAGGAGCCCGAGAGTCGACGTTCATACTATGCGGCACAGCTGGAGAATTCTACTTGTCACACCTTCAAAGTACGCGTAGATACTACTATTATTCAGCCATAGTGTTAGAAGTTACGAGGTCTGTGTCACGTGACGTCGGTCTCAAGACCAAAATAGGTGTTCACGGCCTAGTACAAGAAAAAAATTCAGCTGAAGAGCCCACTTCATCCTGGCGACATCGGCATGGCTCAAATGTTATAACGAGTGTAAGCCGCATTGATTGTCCCTTTGGCCTGAGTTTGAACTCCTTGGGGATCGTCGTCCCAACGAATCTGGCTGTTTACGATTCCTGATCACGCTTCGGAATATCTAGTCACCATGGGGTGCGTAGTAAATGCAGTTCTGGCAGGCAGGGAAAAAGCGTCGGGGCCACAACTACAGTCGGTTATTCTGGTGCCCTGGGACCCCGACTCACCAGAACATGTCGATCGCATGGTCAGACAGAGAGTCGCTTGTGGATGGAAACAGGACTATGTCGAGGGATGGAGAGACCAGCAGCGAGAGGGAAAGATCGGGCTTCATTGGATTGTAAGTGTCAATCCAAGCTGTTTACTTTATCTCCCGACACTTGTATACACCACTATAATTCGTAATCGGACGAAATGAACAATAAGTCAGCTGAGTGCATTATAACCAGTGCATATAATATCACTGCCGTCCAAGTTACACCTGTGATGGCGGGGTTCCCTTTTCAAGACCGGTCTCATTCGACTGCCCCCCGTTCGCCGCCTTAAGATAGAAACCAGAAGCTCGATATGCAGAAGATATTCTCTATACAATCATATGTTGACACACGCTGATACGTTGTAGGTTCTCCCTCCTCGCCAGGTAGATTCAGAGTTGCGAGTACAACAACACATAGCAGCTTTTCCGGAGGAAGCTGCGCCACTCAAGAATACGTGTAGATCCATATTTAGTCGCCCTACCTCACCGGATCCAGCCATCTCCTCATTCGTGCCTATTGGACACATCTCGTTGGATGCGTGGTCCCCAGACTCGAAACTGGAAATATCACCGTCCAAGGGTATATACTCTCTTACGACCTTTTATGTTTCAGATGCCCTCCAGAGTATAGGGTTAGGCGGAACCGCGCTGAGGGCTTGCGAGGAGTAAGTTCCTCCGAACACAGGCAGTATCTGTGGCCAAATCTGATAGCATATGTTCCAGGATGGCAGAGAGGGATTTCGGGGCCGTTGCGATGACGCTATCGACCACTGCGAATGAGGAGTGCAGGGCCGACAGCCCGCGCAGGATAGCTATGAACAGTCCAATTCCCAAGGTAATACGTTACCTGTGGATTCCTTTGACTTGAACGATTGTTAACCGCAATGAATTCAGGTTACTCTCCAAGACTGGTATCAACGACGCGGTTATGTGGTATATGACAAGAAGAAAGATGCATGGTTTGAAACGGATCCTACGGGCAAAGTCTGGGGAGTTACGGCTTGTTACTTAAAGAAGAGCCTACGGTGACTTGCGAAGCTACTATGGCAGACGCCTTGCTGACATAGAGGACGTCCATATATGTAAGTAGTTCTATTTTGTCATTAGCCTGTTCAAGCTCCGGTGAGACTGGGGAAGAGCCGAGGCGCAATGATGTGGCCTGAGATTTCCATAAAGACAGACAGCGAACAAAGAAAGAACTTGGTGGCATCTAAAGACAACGCTCGTATCAAGTGTCTGAGAAAATGGCAAGGATATTGTGTTCAGTCGGTCTTACTGGGACCTTTTCACGAAGTTCTCCCCCTTTTCCGGGTAGCTGAGTGCTAGGCACTGCCTCATAACAGACACTTGTTATGCGTAATCTATTTGAAGACACGGTGGATTCCGTTGGCTTCTCCTTGCATACCGCCACCGCTTACCGCCCCTCGTTAATTGCAATCAGAGGATTCGACGGAGACCTTTCAGTCTTTCTCGTACGTATTCTCCTCGCTAGTCCGGATTTCAAATAGCATATTTCCTTGTAGCACAAACCTATAGACTGTTATGGCACCTATCTTATATAGCGTAGTAAAACACTTTTGTCCGTGGCTTACGATGCAATCGTCGGCATACTCGAGGATCACTCCGCATATAGAATACGAAAGTGTCAGCAGACGTCAACTTTGTTTGATGTTGATTGGCGGTATTGGCAGTCTCATTGCGTAGAGATCAGCGCTCGTGTTATGGGTGGCGCGGAGCTGCCCACAAGATTACCCAATGAGCTGCCGGCGGGCAATAACAGCGGCAAGCTCCCGAATTGTTCCGAAAACTTGGCTTGCTATGGTCCCAGGTGCCGGCATTGAGAATAAATCCTTGTGAAGGATTCGCGATCGGATCTTGGGACGTTCAATGCTTGCGCATGAGCAGGCACAGCCTTATATAACCAGATAACTGTTAACACTTAACGCATGGTAGGTGCATAACTCTTAAGTTCAGGCAACCATTTAGTAAACGTGGAAAAGGGTATGCGGCGATCGTTACCTACCTCAGGAGTCAGCGATAATACAAGGGGTCGCCTGGCATGGCGCATATAAATATCGGGTGCCGGCACGACCAAAGTCAGTTCTTATCATTACACATCAACCCATTCACCCTTCACCACACTCACCCAACAGCCCAACTCGAAGACCCGACTTGAACACTTGCCCTCCCAAAAGCTCTCGAAGTGATAATAAATACAATAGCAACAATGGCCGCCAAGATCCTCCCTGCAGCCTTCCTGCTCGCTAGCGCTATCTCCGCGGCAGCTCTCCCCTCAGCCCACAGCGCTCTCGAAGGCACGTCGTTCCGCCTCATCGCGAGATTGGACGGCTATCACTCTATGCCGGGAATCGACGGACTTGAGGTCGCGTTCACCAGCCCCGCCGACGGCGTCGGCGTCGTGACTCTGGTGTCTCCCGGCAACGGCAAGATGGTCACGGGCCACGACGGCAACACCGTCAGCATCAACGAGTTCGAGTGCCCAGACGGGGGGATCGGCCAGTGGCTCGTCAGCCCCGGTGGCACTGCAACCGTGCCCTCCACGAACACGGTGGACCTCAAATGCCAAGGCGGCAGCAGCCAATTCTTCATCACGCTAGAAGATAGCTTGCTCCATTACCAGGGCGGCAGCTGGATGGGCTGCCGCGGTAGCACGGTCGGTCTCGGCGACCAGATCATTGCCTTGAGCTTTTTCAAGGATGGTCAGCGACCCCTCTATGGCTGCCAGGAAGTCCGTCTTGTCGCCAAGTTTTCTTAAAGGAGACATTGGTCAGTATCGGGGACATGGAATTGGTCTCTTGGAGGAATGGGGAAGTCTTGAAGGTATGGGAAGCGGTTGTTGGCCTGTATTGACTTAATTTTCGTGCTGTTGGCAGTTTGTGCGTTCAGGCTGCTCCGGCTTGTTGATTTAGGCTGTAAGTTATAGCCTGGGATAGTCTATATCCCGAAAAAATCCTTGGATAACTTAATTTTGTCTGTAAGAGCGGCGGCGTAGGGATGTGTTTAGTCATTTCCTACAATATATCATAAAGTTGCACCAGTTTCCTGCTTTCGATCACTGTGACTGTTGACAGCACCTCCGTATAACCAGTTCGGTAGTATTTTCTCTACCTACCGTATTTCTCTACTATTAAGCTATGAAATCGCCGTCTAAGGCAGCTACAATTTGAACGAACAGCGGGTGAAATACGCACATTGCAGCATTATAGATTTCTCATTCTCTATTATTGGCGCTAACTCGGAGCCGTTTATGGGCTGTGCTTAATTTTATCGCATATACATAGAGGAAAGAGTGATTTAGCTGCGATGAACTCTGCATAATCCTCAATGCAGGAATTATCTCTTCATGGTGTGAAAGATGTCCTTTCTCCATCACTTTCCTCATTGTCTCCACTTGCTCTCTCCAATGCTGCATCAACCATGATTCCTGCTAGCTTCCCAATGCTTGTCTGCGTAACCAATAGGTCAAGACAGGACAACAGATCAATACAAGTCATAAACCCCTAACGTTAAATACAAGCAGTGTCTGACTGCATTGTCAATATACCTTGGTATATAATATTTCCACAATATTTTGTATCAAAAATGATTTGTTAATATAATGCGACTATTTAGGAAAAGAAGAAAAAGAAATGCCCAAATATGCTTGAAATTAGGTACGAATCATGTATGGTGGAAATGTTGCTAATCACATTTTTGAAAAAAGGAGCTCGGCGTGCTAAGGTAGGTATTAAGGCGGATGATTATACGTGACCCGAATGTCGAAAAGGGACAGGTCAACAAAACAGGCTTTTGAACTTAGACAGAAATTGAGCATTATGTGCACTAATGGTTTGAGGATTACATCACAGCCAAATCCCAAGTCTCACAGTGAATTCAGGCTGTCGAGCACGTCAACAGCAGGCGCTTCCTTATTCAGCAAATCCACCGTTTCTTTCCAAATCTTCAACTGGGCTTCCTTGCCTGCAGGAGACAGGACGAAGGATGACGGTCTTCGTCAAACCAATTAGCGTTCTTCTCAACTGTGATACGTTATCTTGTGCGAGGGCGCTTACTTCTTGGTTATTTGCTCTCTAAGAAATGGGATGCGCCTGCAGGACAGAAGGTGAGGTTACCCTGCAGGAAGCAATGAGGTTACCCTGAAAGAATTAGTATGTGAATCAGCGCAGGGTA